>MU701877.1:2464-21254 GCA_026770625.1 Nicotiana glauca | reverse complement strand
GTTTAGGTTTTTAATTAATTAAAGAAAGAAAAGAACAACAAAAAGAAGAGGGAAGTGAAAAGGCTTGGTCTTAAATTCAAATTGGCCAAACATTTGAAAAGCCTAAATTTTCCCCCCAAAAGACCTACCCCAAAATATTTCCCCCCCAAAAACTTCCCCAAAATATTTTTCCCCCAAAACTACTCCCCACCTTATCACTATAAATACACACATAATATACACTACTGGGGGGGGCTGAAAATTCAAAAAGCATGCGCACAATACACACCTAATTGAAAGCAGCAACCACCTCCTTTAAACAGTAAAATCACCTTCATTTACTTAGCCATGGGAGATCCGAAAAAACACATACACACTCACGTCATTTTGGAGATCTGAGAGGAATCCGGTGGCGTACTGATTTGGAAATTTTTGCCTTCTTCTCTTTCTTGAACCATCGACGATGGTAGTAGCGTCACCGCTGACTAGCGTAGCAGCAACACCACATACACGGACACATCATCTCAATTGAAGGAGAGTTTCATTCAAGGTTCCGTCGCCGGTTCCGATCGATAGCACGTTTGAATATCACGGGTTCATTTCGGCGCACGTTCCTTTGTATACATAGCCAATGAATCAATAAAGGTTTTGTTTCTTCTCTGTATTTTTTTCTTAGGAGTGGTTAATATCGTGCTCTTTATTACTTTTGCAGTGTTGTTTGGATTGCTATTTTTTATTTATTTATTTACTGCTATTATTGTGCTTGATTGGTAAGGTCCTATCTTGTCTATGGTTTTAACATTGTTCTCTACTGTTTCATTTGGTATTTAGTTGGAGTTCCTTGACTCACAAATTTTCAGTTGTTTATTTATCAAAAACAAGGTTCAATGTTGTTGATTCACCATTTTTTAGGGTTTACACATAAACATCAGTTATGGTGAACTATGCTAACAGTGGAGTAAGCCCTTATCTTCCACGTCAATTCCATTTTCACAATTGCGTGGCACTCTAAGACATAGTTTGAATTTCCCTTTTAAAATTGGTTTGAGGTGCACTACGCCAAATAAATATAACAAATTGCGTGGCCCTTATTAATCATTTCTACAAAATATTAGAATTCAGGAGGTGCCATTTAGCGAACTTGCATGGCCTCTCGCAAAGTTAATACCGTAGTTGCTTGAGGCGCGTCATTTTAATAATAATACCTTCCTAAATATGGGTGCACATTTATGTGACCCAAATTTAAATCTCAACGAAGTCGAAATATGTCAAAAGCCACGGGTGCACTGGTGCGACGTGGTTCGAGACGTATTTTCACGACGTTGTAATTCTTATAAAAATAAAAATAAAAGCGGGCTACTAATAAAAGGCACATAAGTTAGAACATGTTTTGAAATCAGATAAAATCAAATACAACAGTTGAGCGACCGTGCTAGAACCACGGAATCCGGGAATGCTTAACACCTTCTCCGGGTTAACAAAATTCCTTACTCGGATATCTGATTCGCGGACTGTTAACAGAGTCATAATTTCCTCGGTTTGGGATTCAACCGGTGACTTGGGACACCATTAATCTCCCAAGTGGAGACTCTAAATTGTAATAATAAATCTCGTTCTGATTGTCCTTTAATTGAAAAAACTCCTTTTATTTACGCCTTCACGGGGTGTAAGCGTAAAACGGAGGTGTGACAGTCTCGTATTTACAAAGTAGCGAAGAGCATACCATTCTTCCTATGATTTTGGGGGACATTTTTCGAGCATTGACCCAATGCCTGGAAGGTGGAGATTACTTCGAAGGATGCAATATTTTGCTGCAAATGTGGTTCATAGAGCATCTTTATCATTACCCAATAGTGATAAATTTCAAGGAAAATTGGCTGAATTACATTCGTTGCCATCCAAGCAGGGCTGCAAACTATAATCTTCCAAATGGAGTGAGGGCATGGCGGGAATTACTTGGTTCGTTAGAGGCGGATAAACTCACTTGGAACTATTATTGGTTCCCTTCTGCTAAGGTCATGCACATGTCGACATATCGTCCATTCTACATACTCATGAGTTTCAGGGGTTTCTAGCCATGCGCACCATTACGCGTCATGCGTCAGCTAGGGAGAGAACAAAAGAGCCCCCCGATTGAGGACATGCGTCCATTCGTATGGGAATTCACAAAAAAGGAGCCCCCAAAAGAATCTTATGCACAAAAGGTTTGGTTTGGTAGTCGATTTTCTGATGAAATGGTAGCAGACCGAGAACGAGGGGAAGTAAGGCTTGCATACCTCGAGTGGTTTCACAACCAGGCAATACCCGAGCAAAGACCCAAAAGGTCCGTAAAGTATGCAGTCGATTGGGAAAAGGAGATAGAGTCCGGAGTTAGGAATGTTAAAAGGGAAGTGACACGAGAATTCCAATCTCGTATTGACACCTTACAGGAGGATAAAAGAATACTAGAAGCGGCCATGGACATACAACAGGCTGATTTCGAGCAGGAAAGGGTTAATTGGGTACAAGAGAAGCAAGCACTCCAAGCCCAGATTCAAAAGATGAAGACAACTGCAAAAAAGTCAAGAAGGAGTCGGGATGATGAAGAACTCATAAACAGTCTGGAAAAGAAAGCCCTCGAATGTCAAGAGGACTTGGAAAAATCAGAAGCCACTCTGACAAGGATCCAGGCAAGATGGACAAGGGGGGGCAGAGCAGCGGGCACTTCATATGCAACAAATAAAGAGAGATTACGAGGGGACCATCACCATACTGAGAGAAAGAATAGTCGATCTCGAAGATAAGGTGGACAGGCAAGCCAGAGAGTTCAGAATAAAGAGGAAATGCTATTATAACCTAATAACACGGATGGAGGAACAAATGAACGAGTTTCAAGACCAACTCCTTCATAACTCTCGAATGCTGGAAATGCGAGATCAACAGATAGGACGACTACTTCAAGAAAAGAACAGTATTAGAGAAGGGATCAGAAACATTGCACACTATATCACGGCAAAATGTCGAGTGTGCGAGGACATGAACGATCTAGAGAAACTGCAAAGTGATCTAGCGCCAAGGCCCGCAGCCCGGACGAAGGATGCCTCGCGACCCTCAGAAAATTTCAAATCATTGATGTATTCTTAATTTTGGATTTAGTCTGTACTGTTTTGGTTTATAAGTCTATTGGTCGGTCTTTTTCAAGTTGCTTTGTTATCTTTCCAAAGTTTGTACATTTGGTTTTGTGTCGTAATAAAAACTGTTGTTTGTGTGGAAATTATTTTACTACATACTTTACACCAGTCAGAACTACGCTTGGTCTGATTCATGCGGGTCATGATACGTAGGCAATCCACATAAGATTCGACCACCTTAAAACAAGGAAAAAAGAAAAAAAAAGAATAAGAATAAAAGAAAATTGAGAGGCGCCAAAAGAGGGGAACAACTATTAAAATCCAGAATGACGCATGCAATCAAAGCGAATGTCATGATAGAAATGGTTAAACTGCCTAGGTGCATTGCATCTCAACGTGCGATTGCCTATTTGTTAAACTCTGAAAACTAACAAGTTTGTTGATATTCCAGAAATTTCAAGCAGTTAGTTTACTTAGAGCGTACTGGCCCAATACCACTATCAGACCAGATCTAAGGGACCGATACCGGAAATAATGTCTAGCCCTGATAGAGAAGGAAACCTTGAGGTAGAAGAGGTAGAAGTACAAGCTATGAAAGATGAGGTATACAAATTGAAACAACAGATGGCCGAGATGTACCAAGCTTGGATAAGCGGTCAACCAGCACCACCCTATCCTGCCAATCCCACTTTTCTCCCAACACCCGCCCAACCTCCGGAACAACTTGTTTCGGAATCATCACTCAACTTTCCTACATATCAACAGCACCAGACAACCGCTTCCCGGACACCCCAAATGCCAAAAACAAACCCATACCCTCCACCACCAATTACCCCTATTTTCGTGGCACCCCCACCGACCACACTTGACAGGTCTTCCAGTGAGCCTGTGTTTCAAACTCAAGATCATCAGTATTATCCTCCTGAACCCACCTTCAAAGCATCTGAACCTTACCCATTCCCTCTTCAGCCTGACAACCCAGAAGCACCCGAAAAACAGAATAAGAATCCCGAGTAGGAAGAAATGGTTTAGAAAGTAAAAAGCCTAGAGCAATCTTTCCGAAATATGCAGGGTCTGGGTGGCCAAGTCAGCGTGGCTTATAAGGATTTATGCCTGTTTCCAGATGTTCAGTTGCCAGCTGGGTTTAAGATGCCTAAGTTCGATCTGTATGATTGGCATGGTGATCTAGTGGCACATTTGCGAGGGTTTTGCAGTAAAATGAGATGAGCAGGCAGAAAAGATGAGTTGCTGATGGCGTACTTCAGCCAGAGTTTGAGCGGATCTGCATTGGAGTGGTACACACGCCAAGACCATGGGAGATTGTACACCTAGGATGACTTGGCACAAGCATTTGCCGTCCACTTCCAGTACAATTTGCAAATCATTCCCAATCGTCTGTCATTGATAAAATTGGATAAGAAACATGGGGAGAGTTTCAGGAAGTACAGGTTCTGTTGGAGAGAACAGGCTGCAAGGGTCGATCCCCCAATGAAGGAAGGAGAGATGGTCGATTATTTTCTACAAGCTTTGTAGCCAACTTACTTTGGTCACTTGGTGACGGTGATTGTCAAATCGTTCAATGAAGTTGTGAAAATGGGCGGTATGATCGAAGAGGGATTCAATTCTAATAAAATAATGAGTTACTCGACAATCAAAGCCATCACTCAAGCTATCCAGAGCGGCACAAGAGGTATGCTCGGGAAAAAGAAGAAAGAAGAAGTAGCGATAGTCGAAGCAGGCAATTGGTCCGGATCTAGAGGTCCTTTACCCTACTACCAGCCCAGACCCCACCGCCCGAGCTACCCATACACCCCATATAGCCCTCCATAACCATACTACCCAGAGCCACGTTTTTCAGTCCATCACGCCCAAACATATACCCAGCCACCGGTTCATCAGCAATGGCATGCACCGGCTCCCCAAAATACATACCCACCCCCACAAAACACATATCCACCCCCAAGGGCCTATAGAAATCCTCCAGGGTCGGGTTCCCGCGGGAATCAAGATTTCAGGAATAAGAGGGTACAAAAGCAGAGAACATTTACTCCATTGGGAGAAACCTATACTACTCTATTCCCCAAATTAAGGCAGTTAGGCCTGTTGAGTCCTGTTGAGCCCAAATTGCCAAATCCCCTTCCCAGAAATCTGGACCATTCGTTAAGCTGTGAATATTGTTCGGGGGCTCTCGTACATGATACTAAGAAATGTTGAAAGTTGAAGACTACCGTGCAAGATCTTATTGACACAAATAGGATCGATGTTCAGGCACCAGAGGCGCCCAACATCAATCAGAACCCGTTGTCGGCGCATCATGAAGCCCACATGATCGAACTAGTGCACGAAGGAGGGGAGCTAAAGAAACCCTCACAAACAGTAATGATGATCCGTGCCAGCCCAAAAGAAAAGTCGACCTGTGGAAAAGAAGTGGTACAGTTGGAAAGGATAGACAGCAAGCCAGTGGTGGTGATGGGGAAGAGTTCGTCTGTTGCTGCAAAGAAGCCAGAGCCGGTCAAGGTAGTGTTGCAGGGAGTATCAAGCACACCTGTGGTAGTTGTGATGGGAGTCCACATAGAATCAGTTATTATCAGGCCAGTAAAGCAGTTGCCGATAATTAGGGAGAAAGTCGTGCCATGGAACTACAGTCAAGTGACTGTGATGCATAAGGGAAAGGAAGTTGTGGAAGAAGTATGTGAGGCCTAAGGTTTAACTCGTTCGGGAAGGTGTTTTGCTCCCTCAGAATTAAGAAGAGCCAATCCTGTAGCGATAAAGAAGCCAGTGATAGAGGAAGAAGTTCTTGTGCATGATTATAATTTAGTGCTGGATATTGCAATTGGGTCTTTAGCGGTGGCACGGTGCCTTTTTGACGTCCAAGATGCGCGACAGGCTTCATTTAAGCCCAGCTCCCTTTTGCTTTCGACGTGCAAGCTTACCGAATGTTGATTTGGGCCTGTTATTAATTGGGCTTCGCGTATAACCAAACGTTGGTTTATTTTTATTCTACTATTTCTTAAGGTTAAGTTACATGTTTGCTTAGATTTAATTCAAATCACGTTAAGCCTTTAGCTAATTAATTAAACTCTTTTAATAGTTGAGGTGAGCCATATTAGATAACACAAATAGCTTAGCTTATGGCCCTCCAAGGCTTAGTTTGAGCTTTCCCTTTAAAATTGGAATCAAGGTGTGCCATTTAGTTGAATTTTCCATGGCCCTTGCAAAGTTCAAAGTGTGTATTTTCTTTAGGCACGCTATTTTCAAAAATTACTTTCCTAAACTCGGGTGTGCATATCATGTGACCCAAATCCAAACCTCAACAATGTTAAGTAAAATGTGTCGCGGACTGCGGGTGCATTTCATGTGGCGTGGTCCAAAGACGTGTTTTAGGTGACGTTGAAATTTTTCTTAAAAATAATTAAAAGTGGCTTAATAAGTTAAAATATAACATAGGCTAAAACATGTATTAACATGGGGTAATAGGCCAATTATGATAGTCTAAACGACCGTGCTAGAACCACAGAATCCGGGGGTGCCTAACACCTTCCCTCAGATTAACAGAATTCCTTATTCAGAATTTCTGGTTCGCACACTCAAAAGAAAAGTCGATTTTTTCTCGATTTGGGATTTTAAAATAAATCGGTGACTTGGGACACCAAAAAACAAACTATCCCAAATGGCGACTCTGAACAAAAAATGAATAAATAATCCCATTTCGAATAATTTCACTTAAATTGGAAAAACTCCCGTATACTACCTTTGGGTGTGTAAAAAGGAGGTGTGATAGCTCTGACGACTCTGCTAGGGACCGAACCCAGAACTTCAGTTCAGGGTTCAAGAATTTGAGCTCATAATAGCTCTTATGATTGGGTTTATCTATTATCTGATTTTTCTACATCTTTGAGCCTAATGTGCTAAATGCCGCTTTTACAACTTTGATATTGTGTGAACTGTATATAAACTACTACGAAACCCCTCTTCTCTCTAAGTCTTCTAAATCATCTGGGGAGTGTGCACTTCGTGTGACTTCTCTTCTGTTTAGAGTCTTATCCAATTTTAGAATGAGGTTCGGACAATTTGCAAAGCCGGTGAAGCTTTTGTATTCCTGGTACGCTACCCTCCCCCCGGCTCGAGCTGTTCGCTCAGATAAGCCAGGTCTAGAACAATAAACCTAGATTTTAAACCTAGTATAACAAAACCTTATGTCGGATCCATAGTAGGAACATTTGTTTGCATCACGTGCATTTGACTTTGAAGACTCAACACAGGGTTTGGGTCTGTCTAGGACAGGTGTACCCGAAATGAAATGACCATCCTGATGTATCATACTTGCTACTTATGCATTTATTTGCTTCAGATTGCATGTTGACCGGCTTGTTGGATAATGAGGAAAGAAAAGTCAATGTGAGGACTAAGAGAGATAACTGCCTATTTTCTGAAAAAACACACAAAAAAAATGTACTGAAACTCTGCCCGAAATTTTGAAAAAAAAGAAAATTTTGTTTTTTTTAAAAATAGTTATTTTTATTGTGTTAAATCTTCCCGAACTATGCTTGTTTAATTCTCACCGGATGTGGGATACGTAGGTAACCTCTATCGTGTCCAACTTCCCTTTTTGCAAAAATAGCCCAAAAAGAACAAAAAAATTATTTTTATTATAAATAAGCAGGATGATGTCATTCTTGTTTAAAATAGCCGAATGTCCCCAAAAAGGCGCTATAAGGCCGTTTTTGCAAGAACAGTAACCTTTGGTCCTTTTTTTTAAGGTTTTGGCCGGTTAACAAACACAGCCTTAAAATCTTCTTCCCCGAAGTGCTGAAAGGCCATATTTGCACATCCGAATTTTCCATGAAATTTTTTTTGAAAAAAAAATAGTGATAACTTTTTCTTGAGTCATAATTTTTCTATTAATCTCCCTAATAAATGTGCAGGATGAGCATAGATGAAAATGAACCCTTCACAGCTCTTAAAGAGATCCCCTTACAGCTCCACATATGGTGGAATGATTTAGGGAAAGGCAGTAGAGGAACCGTGGTAAAGGTTTTGGGTGGTCTTATCGGACTTTTGAACATCAAGCCAAGATTTGACGTAATTGAAGCCTTGATACCTTTTTGGGATCTAACTCGCAATGTGTTCCGCTTCTTTGACTTTGAGATCACACCCATGCTAGATGAAATTGCGGGTTATGCTGACCTCAGCGGAAACCTTAGAAGTCGGTACCTGTGTCACCAAGACCGGTATCTCCCCACAAATTTCTAGACATGTTGAGTATTAGCCGAGATATTCAGGATAGGAATTTGTCTGAATGGTATTGCACTTTCCAATTCTTGTATCAACGATATGGAAACCCCCAAGGTTTTGAAGCACTGAATACTGGTCTGACCCATGCTGGAAATAAAGATAAATGGGAGACAAGGCGGAGTTTGGTATTTATAGTAGCATTCTTGGGTGTTGTAATCTATCCACGAGAAGACATCAACATAGAATTGGGCCTCATGGGAATGGTTGATGTCGCAATCAAGAAAGCTAATGGCACCTTGGTTCCCCTGATCTTATGTGAGATTTACCGAACTTTGACCATTTGTCGAGAAGGGTGAAAATTATTCCAAGGATGCAACTTACTACTATAATTGCTGATACAGAAACATCTCTGCCACCGTGTCGGGTATATGAACTACGGTACGAACGATTTGAATTGCATCAAATAATTTGAAAGCCGAGTGGTGGGTGTTAAATTTCCTGAGGGTACCGAAGCTTGGTTTGCACACTTAACCTCTTTAACTTCTGATAAGATTGAGTGGGCGTTCGGATGGCTCCCTGTCACTAAAGCCATATACATGTCAGCCAAAGTGTATTATCTTCTCCTGATGAGCATCCGGAGCATCCAGCCGTATGCTCCTCACAGGGTATTACGCCAACTGGTCAGATATCAAACCGTTCCTCGTGACGAAGATTTGAGTAGACATGTCATCGAATTGGGCCCAAAGGCTGTATTTCTGGAAGGAAGAGTTCGCCAAGTGTGGAATGAGTGCAGATTTCTCAAACCTACGGCTATGGTGCGGGATCTGGCTAGAAGTGAGTGTGAGCACGTGATTTTTGCCCTAAGCAAATTATTCCTAAAATCCAAACAAAATAATTTTTCATTGTTTTTACAATTTTGTTGAAATTTGTTGCATTTCTGTGTTAATTAGTTGCATAATAATTCATATTAAAAATACAAAAGATATGCATATGCATTAGGATTTTTAATTTTACAAATTTAAAACAATTTAAGGAAAAAATGAAAAATAGCATTTTAGTGTTATTACTATAAAAAAAAAACTATTAATTTTTTTTAGAATTTAATTAGTTTTAGTTTAATTTCACAATTTAATAAAATCAGAAAATATATGGAAAAGAAATATAAAGTACAAAATACAAAAATAAAATAAACAATAGCAATTTAAACAAATAAAAAAAAGAGAAGAAAACAATTTAAATAAGAGGAAAAGAAATGACTGCTAAAAGAAATTGGGCTCAATACCCAAACCAAAACAGACTACACCCAGGCCCAAGCCTATTTCCCGATCCGGTCCAGCACCTTGGATATCAAAACGACGTCGCACGGGCAAAGTTTTAATCTCAGCCATTAAATCATTTTTCATCCAACGGCCCGTAAGAGATGGGGTAATTAAATAAAATAAAACGTTACAAAAACATTAACCCTAAACCAGTCCTTTCCCCTCCCTCATATACCTCTGAAAATTGCCGCCACAGACCACAATACACCGCCCGCCGGAGTTCGCCCACGACGGCGGTGGACTTCCGTTTCCGACCAAACCAACACCAAAAGATTCCCCTTCTCCTCTTCTCTTCAAGTATGCAATTACTTCTCTCCAAATCCCATTGAAAGCTCCAAATCAGCGAAACCCTAGAGACCGCCGCCTATTTCTCTGGTGGCGGCGCTGATGTCCAAACCCTACCCCATGAACACCCCAAGTTCATCTCATCCTTCTCATGCCCGATATACATTTTTTTCCCTTCAAATCGACCCCCACCGGCTCGAATCTTCATTTGAATATTCCGGCCAAAATCCAAACCATGCCAAACATCACCAAAATAACACCCTAGGTTCGCATTAGCCACGTCTACCCAACCACCATGCCCTTTTGTCTCAAATCTCTCCAGAATCGTTCGAATGTCAAATTGAAATTTCCTGCCAAAATCTTGATTTTTAATCCCCACAATTTCGGACCATAACGTCCCTAATCAGGTGTTCTCTTATGAAAACACCTGGTTAGGTATGTTACGGGTCGGAATTTTGGACGATTGGGTTTCCACAGGCTGGCCGGAGTTCTTGGTTTTCCAGTGAGTCTTTCTTTCTTTCTTTCCTTATTTTTATTACTTTCATTGCCTGCATGTATGAATTTTGTTAGGTTTTGTTGATTGTAAGATTAATCTTCATTTTTAGTTGGATTTTGTTTGAATACTTTGAAAATTGGTTCTGATATAGATTCTGTAAATTCTAAGTGTGACTAAGCATGATTTTCAGTTTTAAATTTGATTGATTTTTGTGAGTCATTAGTATGATCTAAATAGTATTTTGTGGAATTTTGTTTAGTTTAATCGTAGAGTAATTGTTAATCATTTTTAATTAGTCGTTTGGATATAGCTGAACATTATAATAACGACTAGGATAGAATTAGGGATTTAACTGATAAGGAGGGGTATGGGTAGTAATTTTAAAGAACTTCAGGGGGTACTTTGGGAAATAACAAATAAAATAATTTCAGAACAGGGGAGGTCACATGTGAGGGGATTTCAGTTTTATTTGGAGAGAGGGCAAAGTATTAGTTTTGGGGAAAACAAATAGAAGGTTCTAGAAAGCCTTTAATCATGCTTTGTGTGCCTATAAATAGGATCACATTGGCCTTGTTTCAGAAGTTTTTTTTTGGAACCCTAGAAGAGCCCCAAAAAATATCTACATAATTTCAGATCTGAAATTAAGATTTCAGATCTCAATTTCTTCTTTTAGATCTGAAATTGCTTTTCAAAAATCAAAAAAAAAAACAACTGAAAATCAATAGAAAATTACAAAAAAAATTGAAAGGTTACTGTTTCATTGAAGTTGCAAATTCGAATTTGACATTTCAGGAGTTAATTTCTCAAATTTTAATCGCTGAAGGATTTTAGAATGTTATTTGGAAGATTTTGAATTTCGAGAGTGTGGTTGAGTCAATTTTGAGAAGTTTTCAGTGGTTAAATTGCTGTGGTTTGGATATTTCAATGGAATTTCTAGCTTGTTCCTGAGTTAGTCGATTTTTGAATCATTTCTGGACTTTTACTTTATTTCTGAACTAAAGCTGGTTTGAGCTTGGCTGTTTGAACTCGGAAGTAATTGCTGATCTGCTGTTGCCCTGTATTTGTTGCTGATCTCCTCTTCTTCCTCTTACATTTTTACGTTTCCAGGTACATGCCTTAAGATTTCCAAGTCTATAGATGAAGAAGAAATAAAGGCTGCTGTTTGATTTACTCTTGTTTTACCTTTATGTTCAAATGAATTGTCTATTGGATATTTCATGATTTTTTCATATTTGGACTGTTTAGATGTATAATTGGACTGATTGATTTGAATTATGCAAATTGATAGAATGTCGATTTGTGGTAATTTCAGTTTTGAATTTAGTGTAGTAGTATTTGTATTGGTTTAGCACTTTGTTGTTTAAGACTTAAGAATCAGATGCATTTTATGTTCAAGTCAATTTGAATCTAACTCCAAATAAATGTTTCAATATTAGTAGTTTCAGGTCATTAGTTAATATTGATAGGTCATTGGATTTAAGCGTTGAATATCAATTCTTTGACTAATTTGAGTTGAATAACAGTTGTGATAATTAAGAACGGATAAGTTTGGATCTAAGCCAATAAGTTGTCATCGTGTGTTTCAATTTATTAGAAGAATGCACAATAGAGATTTCTATTATGATTTTTAATTGAAATAATTTGGATTTAAGGCTGTGAACATCACCTATTACTATTATTATTAGTAATTAGATAATCATATCCATTTGTTTTAGTTTCAGGCTTAATTGTTCTCTTTTGTTAAAAACAGCAAGAGTTAGCAGCAAAGAAAAATATAAATTTGGAGTAAATAATAGAACGGAAGTGATAATTTGATATTGGGCCTAGGTAAGTACTGTTACGGGTCCAAAACTTCTAAATGACGGAGCTTACCAAAATTACCTTAGGAAATAAATACATAAATACAATATTGAGTTTCAATTTGAGTAGCAGGTTCAAGTTAAAAGGCAAGACCTTTTGTTTAAATCTGGACTTGAATTTGGAATTCGAATTCGTACTCATGAATTAATTGGCCTTTAGATACAAAGCAAATAAAAAATTATAATTACTTTAGTATTGGACTTTAATAAATAAAAACGAGATGAGCCTCGCTGCATCAAATATACAATCGCGGGGCCCTCATTAATTACTTAATAAAATACTTAGACTTCGGGATAGGCCGTTTAGCGAATTTCGCGGCCTTCCCCAAAGATAATAATACGCTAGTCCTTTTAGGTACGTTTTAAATAAAATTACTTTCTTAAATTTGGGTGCACATTTATGTGACCCAAATCCAAATCTCAACGAAGTCGAAATGTGTTAAAAGTCACGGGCGTACTGGTACGGCGTGATTCGAGATGCATTTTCATGATGTTGCAATTCTTTAAAATAAATAATAAATATAAATAAAAGCGGTTGATTAATAAAGGCACATAAAAGTAGAACATATATTGAAATCATATAAAATCAAATACAACAGTTGAGCGACCGTGCTAGAATCACGGAATTTGGGAGTGCCTAACACCTTCTCCCGGATTAACAGAATTCCTTATCCGGATTTCTGGTTCGCGTACTGTTAACAGAGTCAAACCCTTTCCTCGATTCGGGATTAAAATTGGTGACTCGGGACACCATAAATCTCCCAAGTTGCGACTCTGAAACCTTAATAACGAATCCCGTTTCGACTGTCCTTTAAGTGGAAAAACTCCTTTATTATATCCTTCATGGGGTGTAGTAAGATGTAAAAAGGAGGTGTGACAGTGAGGTAGACCCCAAGTATATTTTTTGGTTTGGTAAAATGTTTCAGATTCCTGAGAGACCTGCTAAGAGACCTCATATTCAACAATTCACTAATGACTCGCAGGAGCAGTGGAGCTGGTTGGGAAAAGAAGAAAGCTATAGTGCCAAAATAAGTAAATTAGATGGACAAATCAGGGACCTCAAATTTGGCACTAGTATCTAAGCTACCGCAGATGAAGGGGAAAAGAAAAATCTAACTTAGGAAAACAAAGCCCTCAAAGCTCAAATCCAGAAAATGAGAATAGTTGCTAGAAACCCGGAAAGAAGCCGAGCGGATGAAGGGTGTAAGGCCCCGTAAAAAATTTATGCTCAAAACTTAGTAGCTTGTGGTGTACAGATCCGGATATGCATTAGGAATGTGCTCAAAATATAAGATTTTAAAAATCAAATAAATTAAGTTTCCCAGAAAAGTGCCATTCTGCGGTCTGGAATGTGGTCGCAGATCTAGTATGCGAACCGTATTCCTGCCGCATACTGGGGCAGTGGTTGGTTAAAAATTAAGGTCAAGATGCGGTCCATTATGCGACCGCATAACTGATATGCGGACCGCATTTTGCACCGCAGAGTGAGTCAATGGTTCAATCAATTTGAGGTAAAAAATGCGGTCCATTATGCGACCGCAAATCATATATGCGGACCGCATTTCTGCTGCATACCGAAATAGTGGGAAAAAGGTTTTTGGAACACATTTTGCGGTCCATTATGTGGACGGCATTTCGTATATGCGATCACAGAGTGCGACCGCAGACCCGACTCGGACTCCAAGTTTTCTAAATTTTAAACCCGACCCCCTTTTCAATAAAACACCCCAACCCCTATTTTTAATCACTTTACTTAGCAAAATAAGAGAGGGAGGAGGATTCTTGAGAGAGGAAGTCATCTTCTTCATAACTAATCTCTTAAAAATGATCCGGTTCGGCAAAAAATTTCAAGTGAGTGTCTTCATCCCCATCCTTGCAGGTAAGAATCCGAAACCTTTTCATTAACTTTCAAGTTTGATTAAGGGGGGAGAGTCTCATGCATTGATTCTTGATAATAGAGGTCGAAACATTCATGCATGTCTTTTAGAACCTAAAATTGGTAAAAAGTGATTGAGTAGAAGTAAAGCGTTGTTCTAAAGAGGGTTGATAACCTAAAATGTGTTCGAGCAGTGATTGTGAACTTTGATTCTAAGAAATATGTGTTAATTTGTGAACTAGATTGGTGTTGCTAGGCTTTTTGGTGAAGTTGAAAGTAGAATTATAGAGGGATTCGGCTCCAGGTATGTATGGCTAACTTTGACCTTTGTAAAATCACATTGCTTGGTGTACGAATACTTGGTATGTGATGTCTACGTGGATTATTTCTAAAACTTAACTCTTGTGATTGGTATGTGTTTACTTACGTGGAATATTTGTGAACTCATGTGATTAATGTGCCTTGAACGTTGTTGGTTAAGTCCTCCGTTATGGTAGTGCAAGTAAATGGCAACAAACTAAACATGTGTGTGTGAATGTCATTGTATGGTAAGAGCTGTGTAACAAATGATGGAAAGGAATCGTAATTAGTGCAACTGAAGCAACTGTGGTAATATCATATGTGGCTTGTCGTGGGAAATTATCATTGTGACTTAACTTGTACATTGGCTGTTGAATATAATGGAAATGAAAGTGATGGCTGTGGAAGTCCTTATAAATTGTTGTTGTTGCTCTTTGAGAATTGTTGTATTCTTGTGAATTGGTATTGCTGTGATATTGTTTGTGAATTTTGATTGATCGGTGGGATCAGGTTGTGTGCCGCAACACGAAGTAATAAGGTGTGGGTTGTGGTGATAAGGGTGGCCGAGGTAATAAGGGTAGCCGAGGTAATAAGGGTGGAAAGTGATCGTTATCACTATTGAAATGCAAATATGAGAAAAATCTCGAAATTATTGATGTGGAAAACGTGATGGGGAAAAAGGAGAGATTGTTAACTTGTTTGCCTTGATTGTACCTTTCGTGTGTATTTAATTGTTGATTTCTTTGTTATCTGTTACTTGTGTATGGTTTGAGGTTACTCAGGGCAAAGTTTGTATATACATACCAATACAATTCAAATATACTGACGTCCCTTTTGCCGGGGCCACTACATTCGTGTTATGATTGTAGGTGGATCAGCATCAGGTACTCCAGTCCACCGTCCGTTGCTCCCCTTCATCTTCTATTAGCTGTATTGGTGAGCCCCTTTCCTCCTGGGACCCTGCGTGGCTCATGCCGCTTTTAATTCTGGAGTCTTATATTTGTTTTTGTGTAAGGTATAGCCGGAGCCTTGTTGCTGGAAAGTATTGTACTATTCCATTGTATCTTTAGAGGCCTCGTAGATAGTAAATGTGGGTTATGAACTTATGTAAAACCGTATTTTGTGTGTTGTGCGATGAAAGTGGCGAACCTCATTAATTAACTATGTACGTTATGTATGTTTTGAAAAAAAGGTGTTTTTGATTATAAATGGCTAATTCCTTCGGTTAATGAGCAATGAAACTATGGGGTAACCCGTGGGATAGGAAAGGCACCCAGGTCCGCTTGACTGGGGCAACCCGGTCAGGCGCCGGTCGCGCCCCTCAATTTTAGGGCATGACAAAAGGCTTATAAGCAGTCGGAGAAAGAAAGTACTTGAGTGTCAAGATAACCTCGAAAAATCTGAGGCTAGCCTAGCAATAGTCCAAGCACAATTGGCAAAGAATCCAGAAGGGCAGGCACGGTTTGTGCAACAAATGAAAAGAAAATATGAAGGGACAATCACCAATCTGAAGAAGAAGCTAACCACCCTTGAAAATGAGGCAGACAAACAGGCTAGGAACTTTAAAGCTGATAGGGAACGTTGCTATGCTTTGATGGCTCAGATGGAGGAAGATATACAATAGTTGCAAAATCAAAGCCAGCATGACACTCAGGTGCTAGAAGCCCGAAATCAGCAAATCGGGCACCTGCTTCAGGAAAAAGGTATTGTTCGAGAGAGGGTTAGAGCCATTGCCGACTATATCGTCATGAAATTCCAAGCATGTGAGGACATGACTCGAACCACTTTCTTCACTGCAGTGATGACATTTGTCCATCAGATAATGAGTGATTTGGAGCGACTTCAAAGGGATCTCGCACGTAGGCCCATGGCGAGACCGAATGATGTCTCACGGGCCCAAGGAGCGGAAGCATTGATGTATTCCTAATTTTTCATTTATCGAGTCTGTATTTTGGTGTATTTTGAGTATGTTCGTAGTTTTAAATTCCAAGAAAATGAGCAGTTTGAAGTCTTTTGTAAAAAAAATGTTTAGCAGTTTTATTAATGAAAATTGAAAATTCCCAAAAATTGTTTCTTTATTTTTCGCATTTATTTTCTTGAACTACGTTATGATCTGATTAACGCGGTATCGTGATACGTAGGCAATCCTCATCGGATTCGGTCATGATTTTCGTAAATAACCAAAATAAGAGAGAGATGTGAAAAGAAAGATCCAAAAAAAAAAAAAGGAAAGATGGCCGAAGAAAAATCAAGAGAAAAATGAGAAAAAGAGAGCAAGAAAAGAGATGGAAGGAAAAGAGTGGAAAATTGGAAAGTGGAAAGAAGAGAAAATCAGGGAAAAATAAGTAAAGCCGAGATGAAACATGCAACCATTGCGAAACACGTAGAAACACATTTAACTGAATAGGTGCATCACACCCCCAACATGCGATTACCTATTTGTTATTTGCTTCAAACTGACCGATTTGTTGTCTACTGTTAAGCTCAGGTTTTATAGTAAGGTGGTTGGTTTTGTGGTAGTCTGGCTTTGCATCCATACTTCACGAGGTCGAAAGGAAGTGTTGAAATTTCCTCGGAAATGACTCTGCCAACAGTTCCTATTGCGGATGAGAGTCCGGTCTCGGAGATCCCAACTTCAGAATCGACAACTGCTGAGGAAAATATATTTCTACGTCTCCACATGATGGAAATGTGGGACGCCTGGGCAAATGGAAAATAACCACCAAGTGCAATCCCTGGATTTCCCGAGCTTTTTCCCGGGGCAAGTGGGACCTCCAATATTCTCATAAGCTATCCAAACACCCCAATGGGATATCCTACCATTTCTGCCAACTTTGTGGGAACATCTTCTGAGGCTCGTGCCCAGGTGTTAACTTCAGGTGCGATTTCAAACATATTCACTGCACCACCTTGTTCAGCTACGGCACCACCTGCTTTACCCAGGCCTAGCTTCGAGCTATCTTCCTTCACATTTCAAGCACCGTCTTTCCCTTTGTAACCTACCTAGTTTACTACCAGTTCTTACCCTCAGTCACCTCTGTACGAGTTTACCACAGGGCAGGAGAAAACCGCAAAAACCCCTAAGCAGGAGGAGATTACTAGAAAGATGAGAAGCATGGAGCAAAGTCTCAAAAGTATACAAGGTCTGAATGGGAAAAAGAGCGTATCTTACGCCGACCTGTGCATTTTCCCACACGTACATCTCCCCTTGGGTTTCAAGACCCTAAAATTTGAGAAATATGACGGGCATGGGGATCCCCTTGCCTACCTCACAAGGTATTGCAACCAACTGTGGGGAGCAGGTGGAAAAGAAGAGCTCCTCATGGCCTACTTTGGGGAGAGCATGGTCGGTATTGCTTCTGAATGGTACATGGACCAGGATATATCTCGGTGGCACATCAGGGGTGACCTGGCTCGGGACTTTATCAGGCTATTTCAATACAACATCGACATTGCCCCTGATAGGAATTCATTGTCAAATCTAAAGAAAAAGCCCTCGGAAAGGTTCTCGAGAGTATACTGTCAAATAGCAAGAGTAGGCCACCAGAGTTAAACATCCAATGGATGAAACAGATATGGTTAGTGTCTTTCTTCAAGCCTAAAAGGCTGATTATTATCAAAACATAATGTCTGCAATGGGTAAACTATTTTTCGAAGCCATCAAAATTGGGGAAATGGTTGAAAATAGGGCGAATCTTGAGTCAGTCTGCTATAAGGGCTACCTCCCAAGCAATCCAGGGCGGGTTTGGAGGAGTAGAAAATCGAAAGAAAAAGGAAGAAACAGCAATGGCAACTTCGAGTGCAAGAAAACCTCGTCCACCCAGATCTCTTTTCTCTAAAAGAACCCCACAACACTACTATCCTCACCAAGATGTGGTTTATGCTCCTCAGCCATACACAGTGAAGAATGACCAACCTTACGTCAGGCCGCTGTCACACCTCCTTTTTCGGCCTTTACTACATCCCGGGGAAGGGATATAATAAAGAAAGGAGTTTTTCCATTTTAAGGACAATCAAAACGGGATTCGTTTTTACTTAAGAAATCAGAGTCGCCACTTGGGAGATTTATGGCTTCCCAAGTCACCGGTTTGAATCCCGAATCGAGGAAGGGTTTGACTCTGTATTAATAGTCGCGAACAAGAAATCCGGGTAAGGAATTCTGTTAACCCGGGAGAAGGTGTTAGGCATTCCCGAGTTCCGTGGTTCTAGCACGGTCGCTCAACTGTCGTACTTGGCTAAAATATTTGATTTTAATACAATTTATCCTATTTGTGCAATTTTAGAATTAGCTGCCGCTTTTTGTTAAATTATTTTATTTTAAGAAAGTGAAC
>MDKF010186681.1:0-12491 GCA_026770625.1 Nicotiana glauca | reverse complement strand
TAAAAATTGTAAAATTATTTAATTTGCAACTTTTGGAATAATTTGCTTAGGGCAAAAATCACGTGCTCACACTGAGTGCCTCATGTGCCCACAATCTCTAATTCTCATCCACTCATTACTGTATATGGCTCACACGGTCCAGGGAAGATCCATCCCGGAATATATACGTCTCTAAGAGCAGTCACTCAGTACTGAGGAAGGCCAATCCAGCCTATGGAGAAGATCCATCTCCAGATAATAATAATGATACCAACCTCACAACCACTCGGTACTGTATATGGCTCATAAGGCCTAGGGAAGATCCATCCCGGAATATATACACGCCACAGACTATCGGTCTCCAGTACCGAGGAACAGGTCAATCCAGCCTCATGGAGAAGACCCATCTCCATACCAAGGGAAGATCCATCCCTGAATGTGCTTATTAGGGGGGTGGTACAGACTCCGGAGGGGATCCTACAGCCCAAGCGCTATCCCAAGCCAACGAAGGATATATTAATGATTTGCTGCGGCGTGCAGCTCGATCTCATAACTGTCACTCATAATCAGGCTTTCAGCCTCACTTAGTCATCACTCTCTAGTCTCACTCACAGACTCACAATGTATGAAACTAGACTTGAACAATGATATGATGTGCAAAATACATAACAACTGAGACTGAGATGTGATATGAAATGCATGAATATGACTGAGTACAAAATATCAATGAAATCAGTGAGATAGAAGCAAGAAACGACCACTTGGTCTCAACAGTATCGGGGTGAAGCTCTGGCATGATAACTAGCATAATTTACAAATCATTTACTTCATCACATGGAGGAACACAAATATCAACCAGATAGAATTAGTAATCGGTATCATGGAATGAACCAAGTCATAATTCTCATGGTGCATGCCCGCACGCCCGTCACTTGGCATGTACTTCACCTTAATACAATCATATAATAGTTCGGGGTTTCGAACCCTCAGAACAAAGTTTGGAAGCGTTATTTACCTCAACCAAGCTAAAATTCTACTTCGCGATGCCTTTGCCTCTCAAATTGGCCTCTGAATGCTCCAAATCTAGCCACAAACAATTCGATACAATAAAAAACGATATGAAGGAATCAATCCCATAGGAAAATGCTAAGCTTAAGGCCAAAAGTCAACTCAAAAGTCGGTCCCCGGGCCCATCTCTCGAAAACTGACCAAAGTCTTAAAATTCGACAATCCACTCGTTTACTAGACTAACCATACTAGTTTCACTCAATTCTGACTTCGAATTGGCTTTTAAATCCCAAAAAAATTATTTTTTGAAGTTCCACAAATTTTTCCCAAATTTTCATCCCAAATCTCTACTCAAATGATGAATCCAACGTTATAATCATGTATTTAAGCTAAAATTGAGTTAGAATCACTTATCCTGATGGTTTTCTTGACAACGCCTCGAAAAATTGCCAAAGTCCGAGCTCTCTAGGTCAAAATATGAAATAAAATCCCAAATCTCATATTTATAGTGCACCTTTCGGATTTTCATTTTCGATGATAGCCAAAAATCACCGCCCCAGCGGAATTCCATCGCTGACCGCGGAAAATCACCGCCCCAGCAAACTTACACCACTGACCGTGCTTTTGGTGGCGGCACAGACATGCCTTAGTATTTAGGCAATAACTTTTTCTACAGATGTCCAAATTATTATTTCTGTACCGTTATGGAAACTAAACACGAAGGTCTACAACTTTTGTTTATGAATCATCTCAAAATTCCTTGTAGATCAAAAAATATAAGCTTCCGAAGTTGGACCATCGAACCTGCGAATTCTTCCCTGGAGCGCCTCAGCGCCCCTTTTTCCGCCCTCAACGCTCCTTTCCCGCCTTTTGCGCTCCTTTTCCGCCCTCAGCGGAATATTTAAGCACCAGAACCATGCCTGAGTTTCGGTAATGTCCGGACTCGCTCAAAACTTACCCAAAATACACCCCAGACCTCCGGAACCTCAACCAAATATGCCATCAAGTCCTAAAATACCATACCAACTCAATCGAGCTCTTGAATCACCTCAAACAATAACAAAAATATGAATCGCACACCAATTCAAGCTTAATGGACTTGAAACATCAAACTTTCCCAACCGATGCCGAAACCTATCAAACATCATCCGAAATTCTATTCTGACTCCGATTTCAAATTTTCACTGCCGACCGAAAAATCCAAATTTCCAATTTTACCAATTCAAGCCTAATTCTACCACGAACCTCCAAATTATATCCCAAACATGCTCTTAAGTCCAAAATTACCTAACAGAGCTAACAGAGACATCAAAATTCAAATCCGATATCAAATACTAAAATATCAAAACTTGGTCAAACCTTTCAAATTTAAAGCTTTAACTTGAGATAGTTAAGTATTTTTACTCTTATTGTATATTTTGGTTTTTAAAAAAAATATATTTTTGCTTCTTAAAAATGGGCTCCTAACATATAAATACAAAATTTATGGAAGAAATCAAGTAATTATTCTTTTTTCTTTAGTCTTTTTCTCATTAAATATTATGTAAACCTTTTCCACTTCCTTTCTTGGTTTGCCCAATATTCAATTCCTTTTTTAATCTTTCTCAGTTCTCACCAAACGTTACTACTATTATTTATTTTTTTTTTGTGCCACCAAGAGATCATATTATTCCATATTTTTCGTCAATCAAGCAAAAGCCTACCAGAAATATAGTAAAAGCAACAAATATTTATTTTCACATCAAATTAATGAATCAGGTTCTTCTATTGCATCGTTTTAGTACTAGTTTTCATCTACGTTTGTTTTTCTTGATATTTTCAATACATACGTACATATTATCCTTTTAGTATTTATTAAAGTTTAAATATGTCAAATATAAAGTATGAATTCGGCAATTCAAAACTTAAGAAAAAAAAATTGAATCTTTGATACAATTCCAAAAAGAAGAAATGATAGTGCTCTAATTAATAGTAACGACCCGATCGGTCATTTTGAGCACTTGCACTTCGCTCGCCAGTTCTCAGGCATGACTAGTGTGACAACCCAAGGGTTATCACTGTTTTAATTAATTATGTACTTCCGAGGCCTTGAAAACCTCATTTTGAGTCACCTCGATTTGCATGTGCAGTCCGGGCGCGTAGTCGGAAAGCTTAAATATGAAATTCTGTGAAAAAAAATGCTAAGTTTTTCGTTTAATGTTAAAATGAATAAATTTAATTTTGGTCAATATTTTAGGTAAACGGATACGGACCCGTGATTTGACGGTCCCGGAGGGTCCGTAAGAAAATATGGGACTCGGACGTATGCCCGAAATCAAATTCCGAGGTCCCGAGCCCGAGAAATTAATTTTTAAAAGAAATTGTTTTTCAAAAATTGTTAAGAAAAATTGAAATGATATTCGATTAGAACGTGTTGGTATCGGACCCGTATTTTGGTTCTGGCACCTGGTACAGGTCTTGTATATGTTTTAAGTCCTTCCTGTAAAGTTTGGTTAAAATCTGACGTCGTTTGACGTGACTCGAACTTAAAGTTCTAAATTTGAAACTTGATGAATTTTGAGAAAAATTCATGATTTTAAGGTTTGATTCCTTGTTTTTGAGGTTATTTAGGCGATTTGGTCTCACGGATAAATTCGTATAATGTTTTTGAGTCAGTGCATGTATTTGGTTGGGAGCCCCGAGGGCTCGGGAGTGTTTCGAAGATGTTTCGGAATAGTTTTTGGCTTAAAAGTTGCAGGTATTTTAGTTCTGGTATGTCCTTCTTCGCGTTCGCGGGAGCACACTCGCGAACACGATGAGTAAAATATGGCTGGAGGAATTTCCTTCTACGAGAATGCATTGAACAGGTCGCAAACGCGAGGCAACAGGGAGGCTATACTTTCGCGAACGCGTCCCTAGCTTTGCGAACTCGAAGGCAAAACTGAGCCTGGGCAGGGGTGGGGTGCTAAAGCTACGCGAACGCGGTCACTTGGTCGCGAACGCGAGGGCCTGGGAAGATTGTTCTCCGCAAACGCGAAGTGCTTTCCGCGAATGCAAAGGCCAGTTAAGCTTGACTCATCGCGAACGCGACCAGCCTGTCACGAACGCGATGAGTTTTTTTGCCCAGTTATTTTTAAAAACCCAAAACATAACCCGTACGGGATTTTTTACAAAATTTCCAAAGTTCCTTCTTCTCCAAAGCTCTAGGGTGATTTGTGAAGCATTTTCTCTCCATAACTTCCTGGGTAAGTAATCTCCAACTCGTTTTCTTTCATTTTCATCAACATCTAATGAACTTCTAGGCCTAAAACACATGATTAAGGATAGAAAATTAGGGATATGGGTAGAATTAGGTTTGTTTTTTATTTTTCTTGATTTAGACCTCGTTTTGGGGTCGAATTTGAAAAGAAGTTATATATTCGGGCTCATGGGTGAATGTGTGATTTTATTTTGGTCCGAACCTCGTGTTTTGACCAAGCGGGCCTAGGGTCGATTTTTGAGTTTTTGGGAAGAATGATGGAAAAGCTATAATTAGGCATTGGGTTCGAATTGTTTAGCATTATTTGATGTTATGAAGTCATTTGTGTATAAATACGATAGATTGGGAGCCGAATTCAAAAGGAAAGGTGGTTGTTGAGGATTGAGTTGGCCGTGGAAGTTCGAGGTAAGTGTTTGGTCTAACCTTAGCTTGAGAGATTAGGAGTTGAGTCCTATTTTCTATGTGAAATTTGTTGAGTACGACGTATATGCATGGTGACGAGTATCTATACGTTGGTGTCTAGCATGACCGCGAGTCTTTAAATTGTGAATATCTTGATTTCGTTGTATTTTATTGCCTTGGTGATGATTCCTATTTGTTGTGAAAAGCTTGTGGAAGGAAATTATGACCCTTGAACATCGAGGAGCATTGGATCAAGTTATATTACAAATTGTGAAAGTATAGGAGATTATTGAACCCTTTGGAGCATTGGCTCAAGTGGTAAATCGAGTTATGAAATAAAGGTGAAAGAAAAAGATTGAGTTATTAAATTGTTCCCTTGCCGGGATATTGTTGCTTAGTTGATCATTTCCCTTGCCGAGATGTTGAGATTATTGATGTTGTACCCTTTCCGGGTTTTAATTGTTTAAATTGTGTTCCTTTGCCGGAATTTCTATTATTATTTTGTTTATTCCCTTACCCCTTGTTTGTGATTGTTGTTTGGGTGAGGAAGAGTGTTAAAGTACGAAAGGTGATGTTGTGTATTGTTTGTTTATTGTGAGGAAAGAGTTTAAAGTACGAAGGGTGATGCCGTGCCGTATGATGTACCATTCCGTACCGATTCTATTGATTATATGAGAGGAAAGAGAGTAAAAGCACGAAGGGTGATGCCGTGCAAGTTTTATTATATCATTGCTTGGTGAGGACGAGAGTAAAAACACGAAGGGTGATGCCGTACACTTATTAATTTCTCATTCTTTATTGTTGTCTGAGTTATATTGGTTTTTTTTCGTTACTCGATGACTTTTAATCATAGTTGCTACCTTTCCCGCAGCATGTTCCGTCGTATATATATATATATATATATATATATATATATATATATATAAATGCACAGGTTTATGTGATAGTCTGGTCTATCCTCGTCACTACTTCACTGAGGTTAGGCTAGGAACTTACTAGCACATGGGGTCAGTTATGCTGATACTACACTCTGTGCTCTTTTGCATAGATCTAGGTATCAGACAGCAGCAGCAGCTCGGGAGTCAGCCTTCAGTCCACCGAAACACTGAGGTAGCCTTGCAGGCGTCCACAGGCCCGGCGTCTCCTCTATCTTATATTTCATTATGTTATCTCATGTTTTCGAGACAAACGGTGTTATATTTCTTTCAAACAATTGTATTGATTACTCTTAGTAGTCCGTGAATGTTGTGAGACCAGTTCTTGGGTAGAGGCATATGATGATTTCCGCATTATTGTTTAGTTTATTTAATTTTAGTCTTCCGCATTAATTTCATATTTCCACTGTTATTAAAATATTTGACGATCATTGTTATGATTGATAAAAGGATTTAAAATAAAGGATTTAGGAGTTTCAGAATTGTGGCTTGCCTAGCTTCTATGAGTAGGAGCCATCACGACTCCCGAGGGTGAAAAATTCGGGTCGTGACAAATTGGTATCAGAGTTCTAGGTTACATAGGTAACACAACTCATGGACAAGCTTAGTAAAGTCTGAGGGATCGGTACAGAGACGTCTGTATTTATCCCCCAGAGGCTACAGAGTTAGGAAAAGTTTCACATTTGTTCTTTCTTGTCGTGCGGTTTGGTTTCTCAGTGCTAATTGATTTTCTACTTTGTTCTTTCGTAGATGGAAAGAACACACGCTTCATCATCTATCGATCAGCAGTCTGAGCCCCAGGCAGCTCCCAGGAGGGGCATAGGGCGAGGGCGAGGGCGAGGGCGAGGGCGAGGCTATTCTAGAGGACAAGGTAGGGGCAGAGCTCAGCCCCGAGCAGTAGGAGCACCAGCGGCGGAGCCTCAGGTTGATTTTGACAAGGAGGTTCCGGCCCCAGCAGTTTCGGTGGGCCCAGCTCAGGTCCTAGAGGGGTTTATTGCCACCCCAGTTCTTTAGGACGCTCTGGTCCGAGTGGTGGGTATCATGGAGAGTGTTACCCTAGCAGGTTTGCTTCCTGTAGCACCAGCCGTCTCTCAAGCTGGAGGAGGGGCCCAGATTCCTGCTACTCGTGCTCCGGAGCAGGTAGCTCCCCAGACCCAGACTCCAGCAGTTCAGCCAGTTGGAGCAGCTCAACCGGGTGTGGTAGCCCAGGTCGGTGATGGGGCAGCTATGTTTGCCGATGCTTTATGGAGATTGGATAGTTCACCAAGCTCTTCACTACTACCTTCAGCGGTGCATCTACCAAGGATCCTCGGGATTATTTGGACAGCTACCACAAGGTTCTTCGGAACATGGGTATTGTTGAGACCAATGGGGTTGATTTCGCTACACTTCGCTTTCTGGATCCGCCAAGACTTGTGGAGGGATTATTGTTTAGCTAGACCAGCAGGATCGCCACCCTTGACCTAGGAGCAGTTCACACATATATTTCTGGAGAAGTTTCTCCCTATTACACAGCGAGAGACCTATCAGAGGTAGTTCGAGCATCTCCAGTAGGTATCCATGACAGTCACCTAGTACGAGACCAGGTTTATTGATTTGGCTCGCCATGCTCTTATTATATTTCCCACTAAGAGGGAGATAGTGAGACGGTTTATTGATGGACTCATTCAGCCTATTCGTCTCCAGATGGCTAGAGAGGCTGGGAGTGAGATATACTTTCAGGAGGCGGCCAATGTGGCTCGGAGAGTTGAGATGGTATTATCACAGGGGGTAGTCATAGGGCAAATAAGATACCCCGTCAGTCAGGCCGATTCAGTGGTGCCTCATCTAGAGGCAGAGATTCGTATGATAGGGGTTATCCTCTAGGCCTTTCCAGTCATACCTCCAGGCTTCTCATGGTGCCTCAGGTGGCCGTGGTTCTCACACGCACTATTTTGATCAGGAACACTTTAGTGCACCGCCGGCTCCTATCAGTGCACCACCACTTTAGAGTTTCCGTTGTGGTCATTCAGGTTAACAGGGCCAGCACACTCAGCAGCCGAGAGCTTGTTACACTTGTGGTAACACGGGTCATATTGCCAGATTTTTCCCTCGAGCACCGAGCAGTTCTTAGTACCAGGGTTCTCGTGCTATGGCTCAGACACCAGGTGTTCCACATCTCGCCCAGCTAGCTAGAGGTGGGGGTAGATGTGCTAGAGGTGGAGGTAGAGGTCATAGAGGTAGAGCTCAGACCGCCAGAGGTGGAGGCCAGCCAGCACCAGGCCATCCTAGAGAGGTAGATCAGAGTGGTGGGGCCCAACCCTGATGTTATGCTCTTTAGGCTAGACCCGAGGTAGAGGCTTCATATGCAGTCATTATAGGTACGGTTCTGGTTTGTGATAGAGATGTTTCAGTGTTGTTTGATCCGGGGTCTACGTATTCGTATGTGTCATCTTATTTTGCCTCGTATTTGGTCATGCCTAGTGATGCATTGGATATTCCTATTTATGTGTCCACATCGGTGGGTGACTCTATTATGGTTGAGCGGGTCTATCGTTTTTGTGTTGTGGTGATTGGGGGTCTTGAGACTAGTTTAGATTTGTTGCTTTTAGACATGGTTGACTTCGATATTATATTAGGGATGGACTGATTGTCACTCTATCACGCTATCTTGGACTATCATGCCAAGATCGTGACCTTAGCCTTATTGGGTATGCCTCGTTTAGAGTGGAGAGGGACTCCTGATTATTCTACCCGCAGTGTTATATCGTATGTGAAGGCTCGACATATGGTCGAGAAGGGGTGGTTGGCCTATTTAGCCTATGTTCGTGATTCTAGTGCTGAGGTTCCCTCTATTGATTATGTGCCCGTTGTTTGTGAGTTTCATGATGTTTTCCCCTCAGACCTGCCGGGTATACCACCCCATAGGTATATTGACTTCTGCATTGATCTGGTTTCGGGCACTCAGCTTATTTCCATCCTGCCATATCGTATGGCCCCGCCGGAGTTGAAGGAGTTAAAGGAATAATTACAGGATTTGCTTGAGAAAGGTTTCATTAGACATATTATTTCACCGTAGGGTGCGCCGGTGTTATTTGCCAAAAAGAAGGTTGGGTCAATGAGAATGTGTATTGATTACCGGCAATTGAACAAGGTAACGATCAAGAATAAGTATCCGTTGCCGAGGATTGATGATTTGTTCGACCAACTTCAGGGTGCCAGGGTATTTTACAAGATTGACTTGTGATCTGGCTACCATCAGTTGAGAATTAGGGCATCTGATGTCCCTAAGACAGCTTTTCGCACTCGGTACGAGCATTATGAGTTCTTGGTTATGTCATTTGAGTTGACAAATACCCCAACAGCTTTCATGGACTTGATGAACTGAGTGTTCATGCCTTATTTGGACTCATTCGTGATAGTCTTCATTGATGATATATTGATATATTCCCGCAGCCAGGAGGAGCACGAGCAGCACCTTAGAGTGGTTCTTCAGACTCTAAGGGATAGTCAATTGTATGCTAAGTTCTTAAAGTGTGAATTCTGGTTGGGTTCAGTTGCATTTATAGGTCATGTCGTATTAGCAGAGGGTATTCAGGTGGACCCAAAGAAGATTGAGGCAGTCAAGAACTGGCCTAGACCAACATCAGCTATAGAGATTCGGAGTTTCTTAGGGTTGGCAGGCTACTATCGACGGTTCGTGGAGGGGTTTTCATCTATTGCAGCCCAATGACCAGATTGATCCCGAAGGGTGCCCAGTTCATTTGGTCAGATGAGTGTGAGGCGAGCTTTCAGAAGCTCAAGACAGCTCTGACTACGGCACCGGTGTTGGTTTTGCCCACAGGTTCAGTGCCTTATACAGTTTATTGCGATGCTTCCCGTGTTGGGCTTGGAGCAGTGTTGATGCAGGATGGCAAGGTCATTGCCTATGCCTCGAGGCAGTTGAAGATTCATGAGAAGAACTATCTGGTTCATGATTTGGAGTTAGCAGCCATAGTTCACACATTGAAGATTTGGAGGCATTATCTGTATGGCATGTCATGTGAGGTGTTCACGGATCACAAGAGTCTTCAGTATTTGTTCAAACAAAAGGAGTTGAATTTGAGGCAGAGAAGATGGTTGTAGTTGTTGAAGAATTATGATATCACCATTTTATATCATCTGGGAAAGGCCAATGTGGTGGTCGATGCTTTGAGTAGGAAGTCAGCCAGTATGGGCAGTCTTGCATATATTCCGGTCGGTGAGAGGCCGCTTGCTTTGGATGTTCAGGCTTTATCCAATCAGTTCGTGAGACTGGATATTTCTGAGCCCAATCATGTGTTAGCTTGCATGATCGCTCGTTCTTCATTATTGGAGCGTATCTGTGATCAGCAGTATGATGATCCCTATTTGTGTGTCCTTAGAGACACAGTGCAGCACGGAGGTGCCAGGCATGTTACCTTAGATGATGATGGAGTTTTGAGATTGCAGGGTCGAGTATGTGAGCCTAATGTGGATGGGCTCCGAGAGTTGATTTTGGAGGAGGCTCATAGCTCCAGGTACTCTATTCATCCGGGTGCCGCGAAGATGCATTAGGTTTTACGACTGCATTATTGGTGGCATAGAATGAAGAAGGATATTGTAGAATATGTGGCTCATTGTTTGAATTGTCAGCAGGTTAAGTACGAGCATTAGAGGCCTGGTGGATTATTTCAGAGGATTGAGCTTCCCGAGTGGAAGTGGGAGCGGATCTCTTTGGACTTGGTTACTGGACTTCCGCTGATTCGGAAGAAGTTCGACACAGTATGGGTCATTGTTGATAGGCTGACCAAGTCAACAAATTTTATTCATGTGGCAGTCTCCTATTCTTCTAAGAGGTTGGCTGAGATCTACATTCGGGAGATTGTTCGCCTTCATGGTGTGCATGTATCTATCATTTCGGACCGGGGTACGCAGTTTACCTCGCACTTTTGGAGAGCAGTTCAGCGAGAGTTGGGCATGCGGGTTGAGTTGAGCACAACATTTCATCCCCAGACGGACGGTCAGTCCGAGCAGACTATTTAGATTTTGGAGGACATGCTCTGAGCCTGTGTTATTGACTTTGGAGATTCATGGGATCAGTTTTTGCCCTTATCATAGTTTGCCTACAACAACAACTACCATTCGAGCATCCAGATGGCTCCTAATGAGTCTTTATATGGTAGACGGTGTCGGTCTCCGGTTGGATGCTTTGAGCCGGAAGAGGCTCGATTGTTGGGTACGGATCTGGTTCAGGAGGCCTTGGACAAGGTCAGGATCATTCAGGATAGGCTTCGTTCAGCTCAGTCTAGGAAAAAGAGCTATGCAGACCGCATGGTTCGAGATGTGTCTTTTATGGTTGGTGAGCGGGTATTGCTCCGAGTGTCACCTATGAAGGGCGTGATGAGGTTTGGGAAGAAGGGCAAGCTTAGCCCTAGGTTTATTGGTCCATTTGAGATTCTTGATCGAGTGGGAGAGATGGCTTATATACTTGCTTTGCCGCTGTGCTTATTAGTCGTACATCCAGTGTTTCATGTGTCCATGCTTCGGAGGCATCACGGCGATCCAATTCACGTATTAGATTTCAGCACTGTCTAGTTGGAAAAGGACTTGTCTTATGAGGAGGAGCAGGTAGCTATTCTAGACCGGCAGGTTAGTTAGTTGAGATCCAAGAGTACTTGATGCAATTTTGTAGTTTCCTTTTAATTAACTGTATCAAACTTGAACTGTAAATGCAACATTTTTAGTTAGACTAAGTGATGATCATCACCCTGAAACCTTTTTCACAAAGTACTCATTTTTACCTCGCAAAGTGATCTATGTATCAGGAATAGTAGTATATTCATATCTCATAGTGTATAAATACAAATACACACAGTCATTCTGCCTTGCTTATTGCATTATTGCAGGCAAGGGCGAAGCCAACTTTTACAAAGGGTGGTCAAATGAGCACTCTTTATCGAAATATTGCGAAAAATTACACTATATATATAAGTAAAATACTGATTTTAGATGTATACAATACATGTTGAACACCCTTTGACGGAAATCTTTTTTTAGTTCTTTCAAATTTGAACACCCTTAGAAACATCTCTGGTTTCACCACTTATTGCAGGTCGGATAGATTTGGAAGATACAATAGAAGAGGACCAAAAAGGAGAACAACAGATTTTATGAGCCCAATTGCTTGTCCTCCTCCTCACTCACAAGATCCGGCAAATTTCCTTTGTACAAAAAGAGAATAAGCTTTAATTTTTTTACATAATTTTGTGTTTTTTTATTCTTCTCTAATTTCGGCTTTACTAATCTGATTATTATGTAGGGGTAAATGTTTAATGTGCATACACTGTAACAGATACATTCCTTGATTTCTATCAGATTATATTTATGTGGAATTGTCATTTTTGCTAAGACAACTTCAATTATAGTGTTGTGAACTAAGATCCTTTTATTTTTTAACCTTTTTTTCCTAACAAATATATTGTTGGTAAATGATTCTCCGGTTCTGATTGATGAGATAATTAATATTGGGATTAAATCAACAGTTAAATCAAATTATTTTTCTTCTGCAATTTCTACTTTATAGTTCAACTCTTATGCCTGTGGTGATCTTCTTTATTTTCACAGACCCATATCTCTAAGGGGTAATTTAGTTGGAAATAAGTTATCCCGAGATTAATTATTCTATTCTTTCATAGGATAAAAAAAAATACAACAATCTCGGGATTAGTTATACCGTAATTTTATATCAACCAAACATGAGATAAACTCATCTTAAATTTAGTTCCGAAATTAATTATCGTTCGTACCAAACGAGCCGAAAGAAAACAAAATATGAGAGAAATTCATCTTGAATTTAATTCCGAAATTAATTATCTTTTATCAAATATCTATATTAAAAAGAGGAAATAATATCTAACTCATAAAATCCAGGATATTTCTGAAGATAGGAA
>MU701874.1:158739-215133 GCA_026770625.1 Nicotiana glauca | reverse complement strand
GACCTCGGATTTCGACTCCGGACACATGCCCGAGTCCCATATTTTTCTACGGACCCTCCGGGACCGTCAAATCACAGATCTGGGTCCGTTTACCAAAAATGTTGATCGAAGTCAACTTTAGCCATATTAATATCAAAATTCTTCAAATATTTCACAGATTTCACATATTTCATCATAAAAGCTTTACGGCTACGCGCCTGGACTATGCTCGCAAATCGAGGCAACTATAAGTGAGGTTTTCAAGGCCTCGGAAGCGCGGGAAAAGGGAGAAATCCGGTGATGACCCTTTGGGTCGTCACAGACAGATTACTGTATTCGATTGTATTCACGACGTGAAACAGGGGATTATACTATTTTTAAAAGGAAACTGTATCAAATAACATAATAGACTCCTAATATAACTCATCAAGCTCAATTATAACACACAAATTTGTATTTTCGGTTATAAAAAAGATTGTCAACTGAAAAATACCCCAAAAACATAGCAATCTTCAGAGAAATTATATAATACATCTGAATACATAAATTATATTGATTTAAAAAATATATGAATACATTCATGGCATATAGCGAGACAGTGAATACAATAAAATACATAGAATACAACGGGATACATTGAAACACAATGAAAAAAAGATAACAAATACAATAAAATACACGGAATACAGCGAGATACATTGAATTATAATGGAAAAAAAGACAATGAATACAATGAAATACATGAAAATACAACGTGATACGTTAAAAATACATTGAAATATATTAACAGAAAATCAAGTTGCTCTGTTGATTTTGCTCAAGAATAAACCCTAATATCCGCTTTGTAGCCAAAATAATCCTTCCATCTTTCAAAGATCTTGCAGAATGCTAATTGAATCGGAACTTACAGAATTTTAAATCGAAACTTAATTGGTTTCTTGTCTAGTTCCGATTATGGAGTGGGGGAAAACGGTCCCATATAGGAAGCCAAATAGTCCTAGTAAGAAGAGAAGAACACAGTGCTTATATATCTTTGTCCCTGCCCGTGTTTAACTTTAAAAGAAGCTTTTGTCGTTTACTCCCATAAACAAACCCACAAACTCCTTTTTCCATGAGTCAAAAAATATAAAGCAAGAAAATCCACAATTACTTGCTCTAATTAACAATGGTGGATGATCAAGAAGGGTATGAAGAAGAGACACTAAACGGAGAGAGCTATTCAGAACTACTATTTGTCGATGATGATAATACACCAGGTGAGTGTTTTAATGTCACCCATGGGCGGATCTACATACAATATTTGGGTGCTTCAGCACCCATTAACCATAATACAGTGTATGCATAATTCTATAGAAAACTTGAGGCATTTGATATAATAAACCAAAAAGCACCCAGTAAACAAAAATGTTGATTGGTGGTTTGTTCAAAGAAGCGTATTAGCTTTTAATGAGTGAGGTGGCGTGAGGTCGAATCTCAGTGAAACATTTTCATTTTTTCTTTCTTCCTTTTACCCTTGTTAGGTTTTTATTTTATTTTATCCAATAGTTACTTCTTTTTATCCAATACTACTACTTTATTTACTGACTTTTCAGACTATTTTTCCCTTCAATTTTGTTTTACCTTCCCCTTTTTAAAAATTTTATTTTCTATTAAACCTAATAATTCTTTATAGCATAGCAAAGAAAGAAAGAAGCACCAAAGTTCGACCCTTTCTAAAAAGGAATAGTTCCTCTACAGTGGCAAAATTCATCTAAATAATTTTTTGTCGTTGCATTTTTTGTTACATGCGTCACATAATATTAAGAGGAGTTCTTTTATTAATATTTTATGATTGTCATGTTCCAATAATTATGTACTTTATACTTATGATTGGTAGTAAATATACGTCAAAAAAAAGTTAAGCACCTACGAATAGAAAATCCTGGATCTGCCACTGATGTCATCCTCAGTTCGCCCTCCATGAACATGTCGTGATGGAACCTACTCCCTACGACTAGGTAAGCATAACAATGCGAAAACAATATAACTTGTGGAAACAAATAGTTAAAACTGAACAAACTAGAAGGAAAGCTGTATATAAATGCCGCTCGGCATATGCAACTCAATAACGCGAAAATCTACAATATCATCCCAAAACCCGGAAACTCACAGGAACACAAGCTAACCGAAGGTAATACACTGCTCTAACTCCATAATGTCTAAAACAACAGTACGAAAGGAAAAGCTAACTCCTAGAGCTAGAATAAGATATAGACTCCTGGTCTGCGGACGCGGCAGATGTACCTCGAAGTCTCTGCTAGATCTCTCCGCCTCGAGGATAATACACCTGGGTAGAGCTACCTGGATCTGCACATGAAAAATATGCGCAGAAGGGGCATGAATACACCACAGCGGTACTCAGTAAGTGCCAATCCTAACATCGGTTGGCTAGTGACTAGGAAGGTCAGGACCCTACTGAGAATAAACATAATAATAAGTCTTGCAACGGCATGAAATAAATAGAAATAATGAGTATAGCTATGAAGTAAGATAGGTTATAAAAGGCAAAAATTAACACTTAGAGAATAAGGTAACACAGAGTAAAACAACTCAATATCAATACCGATAATGAGGATCTCCCAGGATACCGTCTTGTAGTCCATTTCATCAACTGTCCAAGGAGCTCCCGGGATAACGTCCCGTAGCCCATCATATGAGTATATCCGAAGGATCTCCCAGGATACTGTCCCGTAGTCCAACTATCAATGTGCAGGGGGTCTACCGGAATCCGATCCGTAGCCCCAAAATAAATATGCAGGGGGATTCATCGAAAATCTAACCCACAATTCTAAAATAAATGTACATGAGGATCTATCGGGAATCTAACCCGCAGTCCCAAAGTAAATGTGCAAGGGAATCTTTTGGGGATCGAACCCACAGTCCCAAAGTAAACAAACAAGGAGGGAAGCTTCCGGAATCCCACAACCGTAGTCCCAATGTAAATACGCACCCACAACGACAAGATATTCGGAATTGGTGTACAAAAATACAAGGCAACATGTAGTTTTAGTCTAACATGCTTCACGTAATACAACCAAAGCAACTTAAGCAGATAGGCAATTTAGATCAACTAAGCATGCTTTTCTAAACTAACACAGATTATATTTGCAAGTAGAATAACGTAGGTAAGAAAGAAAACTCAGTCTAAATATTTAAATAAAAAATTGGATTATCAACAATTAGCTCAAGTAGGCGCTCGTCACCTCACGTACAATGCATTCAATTACAAAATACCATATCCTAAGGGGAAAGGTCCCCCACACAAGGTAAGACAAGCCACTTACCTCGAATCGGCTCCAAAATCAACTCAAAATCACACTTTTTCCATGAGTATTAGACTCCAAATGGCCCAAATCTATTTAATTCAATTACATATCGTAAATAACATCTCAAACAACTGATTCTACTATTTAATTCAAAGCTAAGACATAAAATTAGGTAAAAATGACCAAAATGCCCCTCAGTCCAACATCTCAGAATCAGATGAAATTAATATTTTCAGAACCCTCGTACTCTCACGAGTCTACCCATATATAAATCTCTCAAACCGGAGTTCAATCACCCACTCAAAACTCAAATATTCGGTGTATGAAAGTTTATCAATTTTTCACCTAAATCCGAAATTAAAAGGAGAACTCATGATTATATTAGTGGGTTATGAGCAAAAATGAGTTTAGAATCGTTACCCAATCGTTGCCCCTGAAAATCCCTTGAAATCTCTCTCAAATCCGAGCTCCCAAGCTTGAGTTTTGGTAAAAATGGCCAAACCCTCATTTTTGAAATGTTATATCTGCCCAGGTATTTATTGCATCGCGAATGCGAAGGAAATCTCGCATTCGCGAAGAATAAAAATGAAGGCTTCTCAATTTATGCTTCACGAACGCGGAAGCAGACTCGCGAACACGGAAGAGAAAAATATAATTGTTCAAAATTGCTTTTCGCGAACGCGTGGCACTGTACGCAAACGCGAAGGGTGGACTTTACAAAGGTACGCGAACGCGAGAGAGGGTATGCTAACGCGAAGAGGAAAATAGGCACAGCCCTCAGTGCCAAATAACACTACGCGAACGCGAGGGCTTAGATGCGAACGTGATGAAGGAAAATGCCATTGTTTTGTGAATGCGGGTTATTGAACGCGAGCGCGAAGAGGTAACTGGTCCTCCTCTAAAATTACTCTACGCGAATGCGTGGAGTAGGACGCGATCGCGAAGAAGGAAAATGGCTTGCAACAGCTGAAGGAATTTCTGCAATTTTAAACAACTCCAAAATGCCCCGTTGAGCATCCGAAACACACCCGAGGCCCCCGAGACCTCAACCAAACCTACGAACATATTCCATAACATCATTCAAACTCGTACCAATCCTTAAACCACCTAAAAAAACGTCGGAAACTCGAATTAATAAATTATTTGTGCCTCAGAATTTCAAACTCTCTCAAAACACACTTTCGATCAAAAACCTAACCAAACCACATCCGAATGATCTGAAATTTTATATACATTTCCCAAAAGACATGACAGAGCTACTGCAACTTTCAGAATTCTATTCCGACGCTCGGAACAAAATCTCGCTATCGGACCGGAAACTTCAAAAATTCTAACTTCGGCATGTCTAGCCTAAATTAGCTACGGACCTCAAAACACATTTCGAATACGCTCCCAACCCCGAAATCACCTAATGGACTAACGGAACCATCAGATTTTCATTCCGTGGCCGTCTTCACACTGTTCCGACTACGGGTAACTTTCCAACACTTAAGATCTCATTTAGGGACTAAGTTTCCTAAAACTCTCCGAAACTCAAAACCGAACATCCCGGCAATTCAATTTAGCAGAAATAGACTTGGGGAAAGTAGTTAATAAGGGATCAAGGCATAAATTCGTAAGACGAACGGTTGGGTTGTCATATCCTCCTACACTTAAACATTCGTTCATCCTTGAACGAGCATAGGGACATACCTGAAGTAGTGAAAAGATGAGGGTAACTACTGCGCATATCCTGCTCGGTCTCCCAGGTCGCCTCCTCGGCCGGCTGACCCCGCCACTAAACCTTTACTGAAGTAATGTTCTTTTACCTCAACTTTCTGATATGCCTGTCCAATATAGCCACTGGTTCCTCAACATAGGATAGATCCTTGTACAACTGGACTGAACTGAAATCCAACATGCGACGGGTCACCGTGATATCTTCGGAGCATCGAAACATGAAATACCGGATGAACTCTTGCCCAGCTGGGAGGTAAGGCAAGCTCATAAGCAACCTCCCCAACATGCCTCAATACCTCAAAAGGGCCAATAAATCTCGGACTCAACTTCCTTTTCTTCCCAGATCTCATAACGCCCTTCATAGGCGAAACCCGAAGTAGAACCCGCTCTCTAACCATATACGAAACATCACGAACCTTCCTGTCAGTGTAGCTCTTCTGTCTGGACTGGGCTATACGGAGTCTTTCCTGATTCACCTTAACCTTCTCCAATGCGTCCTGAACCAACTCTGTGCCTAATAGCCTGGCCTCACCCGGCTCAAACCAACCCACCGGAGATCTACACCTCCTACCATATAAAGCCTCATATGGCGCCATTTGAATGCTAGACTGATAACTGTTGTTGTAAGCAAACTCCGCCAACGGCAAGAACTTATCCCAAGACCCTCCAAACTCAATCACACACGCACAAAACATATCCTCAAGAATTAGAATAGTGTGCTCGGACTGTCCATCCGTTTGGGGGTGAAATGCTGTGCTCAACTCCACTCGAGTACCCAACTCCTGTTGAAAGGCCCTCCAGAACCGTGATGTAAACTGAGTACTTCTGTCTGAAATAATAGAAACTGGAATACCATGCAAACGAACTATCTCCCGGATATAAATCTCCCCCAGCCGCTCTGATGAATAAGTAGTACATATAGGAATAAAATGAGCGGCCTTTGTTAGTCGATCTACAATAACCCAAATGACATCAAACTTCTTCAATGTCTGTGGGAGTCTAACTACAAAGTCCATGGTGATCCGCTCCCACTTCCACTCCGGAATCTCTATCTGCTGAAGCAACCCACCCGGCCTCTGGTGCTCATACTTCACCTGATGATAGTTGAGGCATCTAGCTACATATCCAACTATATCTTTCTTCATCCACCTCCACCAAGTGCTGTCTCAAATCCTAATACATCTTCGCAGCACCCGGATGGATGGAATACCGCAAACTATGGGCCTCCGCTAAAATCAACTCTCGAAGCCCATCAATATTGGGCACACAAATCCGACCCTACATCCACAATACCCCATCATCCTCGATGGTCACATCTATGGCATTATCATGCTGAAACTTGTCCTTGAGGACAAGTAAATGAGGGTCATCATACTACCGCTCCCTGATACAATCGAATAAGGAAGTCCGAGAAACCATACAAGCTAGGACCCGACTGGGCTATGAAAGAACCAATCTCACAAACTGATTGGTTAATGCCTGAACATCCATCGCCATAGGCCTCTCTAAAGCTAGTAAATATGCCAAACTTCCCAAACTCTCCGGCCGGCGGCTCAGGGCATCAACTACCATATTGGCCTTGCTTGAGTGATACAGAATAATAATATCATAATTATTCAGCAACTCTAACCACCTCCTCTGGCGCAAATTTAGATCTTTCCACTTGAACAAGTGCTGCAAACTTCGATGATCAGTATAAATCTCACAAGGCATACCGTACAAATAATGACGCCAAACCTTCAAGGCATGAACAATAGTAGCTAACTCAAAGTCGTGGATAGGGTAATTCTTCTCATATATCTTCAACTGTCTGGATGCGCAGGAAATCATCCTACCGTCCTGCATCAATACCGCTCCGAGGCCAACCCGCGAGGCTTCACAATAAACTGTATAGGACCCCAAACCAGTAGGCAATATCAAAATTGGGGCTGTAGTCAAAGCTGTGTTGAGCTTCTAAAAGCTCGCCTCACACTCCTCTATCCACTGAAATGGAGCACCCTTCTGGGTCAATCTAGTCATAGGGGTTGCAATCGATGAAAAACCCTCCACAAAACGACGGTAGTAGCCATTGCAAATCTATGTAGCTGAGGACGGCCTGGGCCAACTTTGCACGGCCTTTGCCTTCTTTAGATCCACCCGAATACCCTCACTCGATACCACGTGGCCCAAGAATGCCACGGAATGCAACCAAAACTCACATTTTTGAGAACTTTGCATATAACTTCTTTTCTCTCAGATTCTGAAGCACGGTCCTCAGGTGCTGCTCATGATCTTCTCGACTTCGGGAATACACTAGAATGTCATCAATAAAAACAATAACAAATGAATCAAGCTAGGGTCGGAACACACTGTGCATCGAATGTATAAAAGCTTCTAGGGCATTGGTCAGCCTAATTGACATAAAAAGGAATTCTTAATGACCATATCGAGTCTTGAAGGCAGTCTTCGGGATATCTGGCTCCCAAATCTTTAACTGATGGTAACCTAAGCGCAAGTCAATCTTAGAAAACACTTGTGCACCCTAAAGCTGGTCAAACAGATCATCAATACGAGGCAAAGGATAACGGTTCTTCGCTGTAACTTTGTTCAACTGACGATAATCGATGCACATACGCATAGAACCAAATTTTTTTCTCACAAACAAGACAGGAGCACCCCAAGGTGAAACACTGGATCGAATAAAACCCTTATCAAGCAATTCCTGTAACTGATCCTTCAACTTCTTCAACTTAGAAGGAGCCATACGGTACAGAGGAATGGAAATGGGCTGAGTGCCCAGCAACAAATCAATGCAAAAATCAATATCTCTATCAGGCGACATCCCGAAAGATTAGCTGGAAACATATCGGGATAATCCTGTACCACTGGGACCAAATCAATAGAAGGGGTATCAACACTGACATCTCTTACATAAGCTAAATACGTGGCACACCCCTTCTCAACCATACTCAGAGCTTTAAGGAAAGAGATAACTCTACTGGGAGTGTGATCTAAAGTACCACTCCACTCAACACGCGGTATACCTGGCATAGCCAGTGTCATGGTCTTGGCGTGACAATTAAAAATTACATAATGGGGCGACAACCAGTACATGCCTAAAATAATATCAAAATCAACCTTACTGAGTAACAATAAATCTGTTCTGGTCTCAAAACCATGAATAGTAACCAAACATGACCGATAAATACGGTCCACAATAAGAGAATCCCCCACAAGAATAGAAACATAAACATGAAAACTTAAGGAAATCTCGAGGTACACCCAAATACGGATAAAAATAAGAAGACACATAAAAATAAGTGGAGCCTAGATCTAATAGAATGGGTACACCTCTATAACAAACTATGACAATACCTGTGATGATAGAATCGGAGGCAACAGTCTCGGTACGGGTATGTGGGGTAGCAACTGGGATTGTAACCATAGCCTGAGAACTTTGCGGGGCGCGCTGTGGACGAGAAGTCTATGGAGGTGCACTCCTCCTAAGTCTAGGGCAATACATCACCACATGGCATATGTCATCACACTCAAAGAAACCTCGTGACTGATATGGAAGTAAGAACTGTGCGGTACGGGTACTCTAAGACCCCTGAATACCTGAAACTCTATGTAAAATCTGTGATGCAAACTGAGCTGGCTAACCCACAAAACCTCTACCATGTCGTACTCTTCTTGCAAAATAAGGACTAGCGTGTCTCTCCAATCTACGAGGTCTACTCACTCCTCTATACTCTCCCTCCTGACCTCGTTTGTCCTCTCTCTCCTGGACCCACCTGTCCTCTACTCGGAGAGAGGTCCTCACAACCCGCTGAACTGGGACCATAAGCCGTGTCCCCATGACACCTGGAACCTGACCAATGGAAACTCGCTGCTCTAGAGTGGGGACGGCGAGAGTATGGGTCCCTCCCCTAATCTCTGAAGTAGTCGGTACAATCTGAATCATTCCTGCCTGAATCAATGTACCAAACATGCTTAGGAACTGCGCCAAAGTCTCTTGAAGAGTTGGAGTAGTAGTAGCCGTAGGCATGTAAGGTGCCTGAAATTCGGCTGGATCTATTGATTGTACCTCAGTGGCAGCTCGCGCAGGTGCTCTCACTGCACTACGCGCGCATCCTCGACCTCTACCCCTGCCTTGGCCCCAGCCCCAGCCCCGGTCTCTTACGGCTATAGTAGGGGGTGCGGGTGCCTGATCATCTCGAGTAGCACGTGTCCTCACCATATGTGAGAGAATAGAAGGCAGAAGTTTAGGATTGTGATGCCAAAAATCTCGCATGACAAGGAATCAAATGAAGTGAAAATTTTCTAACGGTTACATAGCCCCCACGTAGATAAGTACAGACGTGTCCGTACTGATCAGTGAGACTCTAATAAACCGGCTTGTGTTCCATGACTCCTATGAACCTAAAGCTCTGATACCAACTTGTCATGACCCCAGTTCGCCCTCCTTGAACATGTCATGATGGTACCTAGTCACAACGACTAGGTAAGCCTAATAATGCGGAAACAACATAACTTGCAGAAACAAATAATTAAAACTGACCAAACTAGAAGGAAAACTGTATATAAATGCCACTTCGCATATGCAACTTAGTAACGCGGAAGTCTACAATATCATCCCAAAACCCGAAAACACATGGGAACACAAGAAAACGGAAGGTAATACGCTGCTCTAACTCTAGAATGTGTAAAACAACAGTACGAAAGGAAAAGCTAACTGCTAAAGCTAGAATAAGATAGAGACTGCTGGTCAGCGGACGCGGCAAATGTACCTCGAAGTCTCTGCTAGATCTATCCGCCTCGAGGATAATACGCCTGGGTAGAGCTACCTGGATCTGCACATGAAAAACATGCGCAGAAGGGGCATGAGTATACCACAGTGGTACTCAGTAAGTGCCAAGCCTAACCTTGGTTGGGTAGTGACGAGAAAGGTCTGGGCCCTACTGAGAATAAACATAATAATAAGTCTTGCAACAATATGAAATAAACAAAAATAATGAGTACAACTATGAAGTAAGACAGGTTATACAAGGCAACAATTAACACTCAGAGAATAAGGTAACACAGAGTAAAAAAACTCAATATCAATACCGACAACGAGGATCTCCTAGGATACTGTCCTGTAGTCTATTTCATCAACTCTCCAAGGAGCTCCCGGGATACCATCCTGTAGCCCATCATATGAGTATATCCAAAGGATCTCCCAGGATACCGTCCCGTAGTCCAACTATCAATATATAAAGGGGGTCTACCAGAATCCGATCCGTAGCCCCAAAGTAAATATGCAGGGGGATCTATCGGGAATCTAACCCGCAGTTCGAAAATAAATGTACAGGGGGATCTATCGGAAATCTAACCCGTAGTCCCAAAGTAAATGTGCAAGGGGATCTTTTGGGGATCGAACCTGCAGTCCCAAAGTAAACAAACAAGGGGGGGGGGGGGGAGCTACCAAAATCCCACATCCGTAGTCTCAATGTAAATACGCAGCCATAACGAGAAGATATTCAGAATTGGAGTACAAAACTATAAGGCACCAGGTAGTTCTAATCTAACATACTTCACGTAATACAACCAAAACAACTTAAGCAAATAGGCAATTTAGATCAGCTAAGCATGCTTTTGTAAACTAACACAGATTATATTTGCAAGTAGAATAACGTAGGTAAGAAAGAAAACTCAGTCTAAATATTTTAATAAAAACTGGATTTTCAACAATTAGCTCAAGTACGCATTCGTCACCTTACGTACAAGGCATTCAATTACCAAATATCATATCCTAAGGGGAAAGGTCCCCCACACAAGGTTAGACAAGCCAGTTACCTCGAACCGACTCCAAAATCAACTTGAAATCACACTTTTGCTACGAGTATCCGACTCCAAATGGCCCAAATCTATTCAATTCAATTACATATCGTAAATAACATCTCAAACAACTGATCCTACTACTTAATTCAAAGCTAAGACACAAAATTAGGTAAAATGACCAAAATAATCCTCAGGCCAACATCTCGGAATTTGATGAAATTAACATTTTCAGAACCCTCATACTCTCACGAGTCCCCCCATATATAAATCTCTTAAATCGGAGTTCAAACACCCACTCAAAACTCAAAAATTTGGTCTATGAAGGTTTATCAAATTTTCATCTAAATCCAAAATTAAAAGGAAAACTTATGATTATATTAGTGGGTTATGAGCAAAAAGGAGTTTAGAATCGTTACCCAATCATTGCCCCTGAAAATCCCTCAAAATCTCTCTCAAATCCGAGCTCCCAAGCTTGAGTTTTGGTAAAAATGGCTAAATCCTCATTTTTGAAATGTTATATCTGCCTAGGTATTTAATGCATCGCGAACATGGAGGAAGTCTCACGTTCACGAAGAAGAAAAATGAAGGCTGCTCAATTTATGCTTCGCGAACGCGGAAGCAAAAAATATAATGGTTTAGAATTTCTCTTCGTGAATGCTGGCACTGTACGCGAATGCGAAGGGTGGACTTTGCAAAGGTATGCGAACGCGAGAGGGGGTATGCGAACGTGAAGAGGAAAATAGGCACAACCCTTAGTGCCTTATAACACTACGCAAACGCGAGGGCTTAGACGCGAACACGATGAAGGAAAATGCCAAAGGTTCGCGAACGCGGGTTACTGAACGCGAACACAAAAATGTAACTAGTCCTCCTCCAAAATTACTCTATGCGAAAGCGTGGAGTAGGATGCGATTGCGAAGAAGGAAAATGGCCCGCAACAGCTGAAGGAATTTCTGCAATTTTAAACAACTCCAAAATGCTCCGTTGAGCATCCGAAACACACCCGAGGCCCCCGAGACCTCAACCAAACCTACGAACATATCCCGTAACATCATTAAAACTCGTACCAATCCTTAAACCACCTAAAACAGCGTCGGATACTCGAATTAAACAATGATTTAAGCCTAAGAACTTCAAATTCTCTCAAAACACGCTTTCGATAAAAAACCTAACCAAACCACTCCCGAATGACCTGAAATCTTACACACACAACCTAAAAGATATGACGGAGCTACAACAACTTCCGGAACTCCATTCCGGCCCTCAGATCAAAATCTCTCTATCGGACCCGAAACTTCAAAAGTTTTAAACTTCGGCATTTGAAGCCTAAATTAGCTACAAACCTCGAAAATACATTCCGAACACGCTCCCAACCACAAAATCACCTAATAGAGCTAACGGAACCATTGGATTTCTATTTTGAGGCCGTATTCACTCTGTTCCGACTACGAGCAACTTTCCAGCACTTAAGCTCTCATTTAGGGACTAAGTGTCCCAAAACTCTTCGAAACTCAAAATTGAACATCCCGACAATTCAATTTAGCAGAAATAGACTTGGGGAAAGCAGTTAGTAGGAGATCGGGGCATAAATTCTTAAGAAGACCGGCCGGATCGTCACATTTAACTTCACTTCATCTTCCCAAAAAATGCTCTATTTTGGTGATTACACCAAATTGTATGCTGATAATCCTTTTGTTGAAAGTTGTTGAAACTTAATTGGTTTCTTGTCTTGTAATCGAAATTTAGTGGGGAAGGGAATGGGATGTATCAAAGTATAGAGAGAGAAAATAGTTTAACTGAATTGCATATTTAGTAGCTTAGGGCTAGGAGGTAACCAAAATTAAATATTTTGCTATAAACCTTAAAAGGTATCTATAAAATATAATTTTATTAAATGTTATTGATTTAAAATAAGTAAAGTGTTAACCTTTACTATAGGAGATAAATTTTTTAATTTTATATCTTTAAATTATTGGATTCCCAATATAGTATTTCAAATAAGGAAAAAAAATCAATAATTAACTTTTTTGGTTATTTCACATTTCTAAATATTAGAAAATAATTAAATTACTATTTTATCCAATGTATAATCTATATCTAAAGTGTAAACAAGGCAAACGATATTTTGCTAAGGACCTTCGTGCTTTTAATATAATATAGATATAGATATAGACAGAGACTAAGAACAACTGAAAGAAGGCAAAAGCTTGGAGCGAGACAGTAAAAATAGAACTTTCTTCTTCTTCTTCAAATCATTTTACCCATCTCCATGGTAACAAAAAATTCAGCAATTTTCAGCCAATGAACCTACTACAAATCACCATTTTTAACACCATAGACCTTCCATTAAAAACTCATAGCAGTTGCTCACCTTCCCACCTCAAAATCATCCCTTTAAACATCCCTCATAACCCATGAATCTTACCTTCTAGCAAATATCATCCATGAGAAGAACCATAACTACCTCCAAAATACACTTGAAAAAATAGTCAAACTTCAGCCTAAAAAATAGAGCTAAAGTAGGCCAAAAACTCCACTCCAAAAACAACCCCAAACCAACCAAAAAGTATCCCGAACGGCCCGAAAAATGCAGCATAAAACGACCCAAACCAGTCCAAAATCCAGCTAAAAAACTACCCAAAAATGCAACTGAAATGTCCCCAAAACTTAGTCGTCACAACGGGAGTGAAAGGGAGTTAATGGTAACCACGATATTCTTTACGTTGAACTTGCGTGGTTTATCTTTGGATTCACTATAGTATCATGGTGAAACCCTTGGATAGCATCTAAGAGGGTTTAGGAACTATTTTGGTTGAGAAAAACAAGTTAAAATGACTTAGAATTGATTTACATACAAACTGGAGTTTTACACCGACTTTGTGGTCCCAATGGAGCTGCTTGCTCGATCTCGCAAAAATATGAATATCTCTCTACTCCGATGTCGTGTCAATGAACGGTTTAATAAGTTAGAAAATAGACTCGTAGATTTTTAATTTGGTAGGTGGATCACCCTGTAATTCTAAGTACATTGGGAGAAAGCTCAGAAATATTTGACCTAAGTTTTAACACATTTATGAATGTAACTGGTGATGACCTTTGCAAACTTTTGTTCCACAACTCGCTTGACTTCAAAACATAACACACGGCTATGATACGACTAAAATAACTCATAGCATAAACTCCTTATCATGTTAATCACCCTAGTCTCACTCCAGTACATGTTATAACATTCCCAACACGTCAACTTTTTTGAAACTTATTTTATTCAATTCGTATAGCTTCTAAGCCTTCCAACCCTCTTTGATACTTTGGTATCCATGATCCTAAGTATTTGTGACCTCCAAGTTAACATGATTAACATACTTTTATATACTTTCAAAGATGATCTTATTTCGTAGATTACATCAATTGACTTGCGACATATTTTATGTACGAGAATATGGGATGTAATATCATTCCCCCCTTTGGAACATTTGTCCTCAAATGTTTATTGATGCGCTTATCAGTCTTATATCTTATAGCTTTTATGAATACCATAATACTGTCCTTGCCCTCTTGGCAACTGTTCTGTGAATAAATCCAAAGTCCATGGCATCTCCCCACTTTAGGCCTCTTTACCACACCACTTCTTGTTGTCGGAATTCTTTCAATCTCGAAATTGTTGCTAACTTCTGTCATACAGCCTGTACGGCCTTGTCCTTGTATGTGCACCTATGAGACTCTTCTCTCCTTTTTCCTGCAGTTTTTAGCCAATCTCTAGGTCTCGCTTTGTGAATATATATAGGACTATGACAAGTTGTCCCTCTAAGCATCTATAGGTATACTAAAGTTCTTTGCTTGGTACTTTGTAGAACTTACGACTATTGCTATATTTTGTTTCATAGCCTTGGCTATCTATGCCTATGTCTTTACTACCTGTAGGTAGATTATATTATACCATAACACTGAACTTCGGTTTATTACTACTGAGGTCTACTACCCAACTCCAGGTTTCTCTCTAACTACTTATCATATATGTATAAATCTAAGTCCTTTAGTTCTTCCTCATTATTGTTCATCTTAAGAATGACAGCCTAATCACATCTCATACTTTGGACTTTTATCCATCTATTGTTGATTCACCTTAATGTTGATTTATAATATATCACTGATAACTTGAAACCTCTTATGTAATATATTGTCACTAAGGCTAACGTCTTATCAGGGAACATCTGGAGTTATTTGCCTGATCTACTTAGGGACAATACTATACTTCAACAACTGTATTCATAGCATCCCAACGTTATTCATCTTATGTGGGGTATTCTAATCCAGTACAATTCATGAAATCCCATTTTCTTTAAATCACTACTCAATCAAAGGCCTAAACGTCATTCTCTAATAATTTATCACAATTGCGCTCTCATTATACTATCAGAGCAACATCCCATTTTTTATAAATGTCCCTAGTCTTAAACTCTTCTGAGTTCATTCAGGCTATACTCAGATTTTTATAACTTTCGGGAAACATCAGCTCTCTTACTTTGATGGGCTTAATCCCGATGACTTACATATTCTCGTCACACTCTCAATCACCTTGTTTTATCCTTACCCATGTCTACCTAAAACCCTATTTTTCTACCATACTTTAGCTTGCTACCTACGCATATCTATTTATACTACTCTTAAGCTTCTCTTAACTTGCTAGCACCATAGATTTCTTTATGTTATTCTGGAATCTCAATAGATAGATCACATCCTCTATAACTCTTCTTTACTCTCTTAACTAGACCTCTTGGTACATGAAAACCATAGGTTGGAAGATATGCTACTGACAACACTACTATCATTTCTGGATACAAAATCACGGTGCTTCCAGCCCTCTATCTGAAGTTTGGACTACTCACAACCTTTTGCACTTGAGTATCTCATACTTTATTTGTCTTTACCTTACTTACTTTTAAATCTCGCATCGTATCTTTGGTCTCTTTCATAACCTCTCTTCCACATAGGTGGAATTGACATCCACACCTTGAAGCTCTACTATAATACTTGCACCTCTAGTGCATATACAATCTTGTGGGAGTTTCATACTAACTTCTTATGAGGTTGGTGCTCTTCTAACTGGCTTTATCGTAAAACCGTTATAGAATATGGCCGTTGTACTATCTCTCTTGTACCTCTAATTTTAAGAGTGATTTTGCAATGTTCTGAATCATAATTTCTATAATTATCTGGATCTAATATTCAAACTCCTGATTAATTTAGTTGACATAACTCTTTAATTTCCTCCTCTCATCCTTTAAGTAGGCTTAAGATATATTCCGATCTACGGCTCAGAGTATTAGTTATTACTTTAGCCTTTCATGGACGCTATGGAACATCTATGATATAATCTTCTAACAATTCAAGCCTATGTCTGTGATGTGGACTCAATTCGTTCTTTTAACTTATACCAGAGTCTTTTATAGTTGTATGATTGTCAATATATGTGCTGCACGGATAATACTCTGAAATCTTAAGTGCGTTCACAATGTAACTAACTCTGGGTCATTGAGTGACTAATTCCTTTTGTGCCTTCTCAGCTTTCTTTAAACATAATCAATTACTTTTCATGGTCGTTCTGCCAATTGTTGCATGAATACTTGGCTTATCTTAGTGCCCACACATATTGGAATTTTGTGCAACTCATATAATCTCGAATATTACTTTTGATTTTACTTCCCGTTCATCAGTGACCATAGGTGCCACTCTCTTATAGAGTGCATACAATGTTGCAATGAGACTGTTGTTACAAGAGCATTCCTTCTTTAGGTCACTATGCTTAGGTTAAGCCTTCTTCCTTATTTCCTCAACTAGTCTTTCGTTGTACCACTTAGGGAAGACCCTTTGACTCGTGTAAAGCTGCGATTTTATTACATTTTGTACTCGAAGGAATTTTTGATGTTCTTACTCACCTATAATTATCCTTAGTTACTTACCTCCGTGCCCTTATGCTCGGAGGGTTACTTCAGAATCAAAATTTTGACTATCTCCCAAGTGGCACTCTCTTTTATTTTTGTAATACTTATACGGTACCTTTAACTACCCCAACTCCTATCTGAATATTTTGCAAGGATTACGATGTCATATCTGTGAGGCTGAATTTCCTATGCTGGGTTTTACTATATTTATCTTGCATGATCTGCTTATTTATTTAAGACATCTTGTCTAGCCATAAATAGGCTTTTCCTGAATCAACTACTAACTACTCGTCAGTCCATGCTCATATTTATATTCTGTATAGTGTAACTGGCACACTTAGCCCCTTAAGCTTAACTCTTCTCATAGTGCTTGCCTTAGGGAAATGTCTTTCTGAATGACCTTTAAAGGTTATTCTTCCGTTGCATTCTATCATTGTCAAAATGCGATCTCTGAAATTCTCATGATGCTGACTATTATCAAATCCTTCGGTCCCTAAATCATGTTCGATTTTTTTTTATTTAATAGCCCACACTAATTTTATTACTCAGGGGGTCTAACTGTGCCTTCTAGTAATAATGTTGGAGTCACCAACTCATGTCTCAAGGCATGTCACCTCTTATCTTTTCCTTTACTTGACTGTAGACTCTTTCATCCTGTCATATTATGATTTACCGTTATCATCCATTTATCATATCTTACTCACAATACTTCATTTACTCTATTCTTATTCTTCTGCTAATATTTTTGTCTATTACCTTATTCTAAAAACTTCAATAAAATATTATTTTGCATTTATCTCCCCTTGCTCTATCCACTGGATCATCAAGTTACCTAACATTCTGTCTTTACTAGGGACGGGAGTCATACTAAGCTAAATATTCAACCCTTCTAGGATTCAGTGCGTATCTTTTGTAGGGCCCTGTAAATTTTTTCCTAAAAACCTAGATTTTGTGATGCCGAAATAGGAAAATATTTTGCAGAAGTGTGCGTTTCTGCAGCCCATCATGCGCCCGCATAATCACTCCGCAGGCCGCAGAATGCCCTCAGAGTGAGACAGTCTTCTTAGCCATTTTTATGTAATTTTTTCGGTCCATTATGCGACCACAGAACCATTTCGCGGATCGCACTTTGGTTGTACAATCATCCTTAGTCTTTTGCGGAGGGAGGTTCTGCGGTGCATTATGTGACCATAGAACAAGTATGTGGGCTGCATAACGGCTAGAGAGTGAGGCAGACCAGCCCAGCTCTCCAGGTGATCTTTCGCGGTTATTTTACAAACCGCAGAAGCAATATGCGGTGCGACCGTAGATCTATGCCGAGACCCCTATTTTCTAATCTTTAAACCCGACCCTATTCCGTTAAAAACACATATCATACACCATTTTGAGCTATTTTCGAATATTTCTATAGTGAGGGAGATGGTTATTAGAGAGAGAGATCAACCTTCACACTAATATCCATCAATTCTTGATAAATCATTGAAGGCTATCAAGAAGGTTCCCATATTAAAGGTAAGGATCTATAACCTAGCTTTTAATTTCAAAAATTTAGTAAAATGGGATAATTAGTAAGACAATTATTGGGTGTGGGGGTGTATATCTTGCATTCATGTATTGTTAAAGTATGTAGGGAGGTTGTGAACTAATAATGAGTGGAGGAATGGTAGAATCTTTCATAAAATGCCTTAAAATAGTAATGCACACATATTGTTTGACAAAACGCTCAAGTGATCTAGAATTATGATCATTTTCCTAATTTTGGGTTCAATTTTTGCTATATTGCTAAAATAAATTGAAGTTGCTAATATTCCGGAACATCTTAGAGTTTTAAGAAGCTCAATAGAGGTAAGTATGGCTAAAACTCCTTCTTCTTAGAATCAATACCCCCCAGTGTTTGTATAGTTGGTGTAAGTCCCCAATTTGATCATATTAGAATTGATTATTCCTAATGTGTTGTGTTGAATGACATAAGATCAATACTTGTTCTAAATGATTTTTATGTCATCTTTCCCTTCGAGTATGTGTTTAAAGATATGTTACGTGTTAAGGAAGGTTAAGATTTCATATCAAAAATCAAATAAAGATTGTTATGCCAATTTGTATGAAAAGACTCTATGTGCTTAGGATCTTCCAAGTTTCTCCCTTATATGTGCAAATGCCTTACATGATAGGACTTATTATTGTTGATGATAATGATATTTGAATGTGTAACAAAGGGAAACTTTAATTTTGAAATACGTCAAAATGCCAAGAAGGACTTAATAAATGAGGCCACTCGTGTCAATGTATTGAAAGATGGGAAAGAAATAATGAAGTGAGACGATTGATTGAAAGGACGATGTCTCAAGTGAGATGTCCTAGTCGATTGGGCCATGATCGGATGCCATACCATACACATGGTGGTAATTGTGATGGAAATGATGATTGAAATCGCGGATATGATTTATGTCTCAAATGAGATGACCTAGCCGATCGGGTCAAGATCGGTCTCCGTGTAAGAACATGGTGGTATTGTGGATATGATTACCCAACCTAATAAGATGGAAGTTAATTTGAAAACTTATGTGATTCTTACCTGATGTTTTAGTATTGTTTGAAGCTCTTATTGTACATCATAACTGTTTCACCCTTATATTATTGTTCATTCTATTGACATAGTATTTTAGCTTTACATATTATTACTATTCGACAGTATTAACGTCCCTTTTGTTGAGGGAGCTAAATCTTTAAATAGATGTAGGTGGTTCTAGAGCAGACAACGTTAATCGCAGCTAGTGGTGCATCCTCTTTCCAGCAGTCTTAGTGGGCCCCATTCCATTTTGAGGTTATAGATCTTTTGTTCCCCACGTATTGTATTTGAGGAATAGCCGGGGCCTTGTTGACATCACTTTTGTTGTACTCTTTTGTATCTATTAGACGCTCCGTAGACATTATGTGGGTTGTGTATGTGCTAGAAGGGTCAATCGGATTATGTTATGTTTTGGGACCCTTGTTCCACTAAAATGAAAAGTGTATGTATTTTGGGAACTTAACCATGATGAAACTAATGAAATGATTTAGTAATGTATATATAATCTTCATATTGTCTAAATAATGAAACATGCCCTCTCTTGATCATAAGTGAGTTGGGTAGGAAGTGTCTAACAGGCTTGCTCGACTGGGTTCACTCGGTTGAGCGTCAGTCGCTCTCCCTGAGTTTGGGTAGTGACATCACTTAAATTTTTTGAATATTATAGTATTCATATATAATTGTACTATTCTAGAGTGCACCATATGGGTGTCGCATAAGAAGGACTATTACCACGTTGACAATATCCTTTGAATATGTCAGCCAACACTAACAATCCATCCACCATTTTGGGTTACTCTAACACCAACTGGATCTTGATATTCCATCCTTATCTTAAACTATATATGTTAACTTCCATAGGACATAGCTAAGATGGGTATGGATAATTGTACATACTGCTGTTACTATTGAAGGTAACTTAGAATGCTTATATTTTTCTGCCTGAATTATAAATATTGATAATATTAAATAACTGGGTACCTGGTACCCTCCTTCTGCTACCTGTTGAAACTTATACTTTTACTTTCTGATACTCCCATGGCCTGCTATTCGTTATGTGTGTTAGATATTCCCATCTTCGGGTCTTAAGATGAAAATTTGCACATCTGGTATGCATGATCTGATTGGGCCTCAATCTGGGCCACGTTGTCAAGAATTCTCTCTCTACTAGTGCCCTTACCTGCCGATATATTATCCTTCTGGCTAGCTATAATTTTTCCAATTGCAAGCATCTTTGTATAATTAGCAAACATAATTCCTGGCTCAAACTCATATGGCTCTGCTCTATTGCACGATTTGGATTTGAAAGAAGGGTAACAGTCTCCTAAATGCCTTGTAGCTTCTTGTTTATATAATATGGTGCACATCGCATCTATAAATAAGGCTCTACTAGACACGACTTGTAGACTCCCTAGGATAGAACAACTCTCATACCATATTTTTTACGCCCCAAACCTGGGTAGGTATGGCCGGCATCCGGTGCCATACTCATCCCAAGCGTACCACTCTATAACTGTAAACTCTGGAGGGGTAACCCTCAACCTAGGCCTATGAGGCCATATTCTGAATCATCTGAAAATATCGTCTCTCTTATATGAGGGTAAACATACCTAATAGCTCAAATATATATATATATATATAAATAAAACTTTGCAAGCTGACGAAGCCGCTATGAAAATCTACTGATATACAAAATATACAAGCCTCTAGAGATAACTGAACTATATCATGGTCGGGACATGGCTTCGACCTAACCATCAAACTTGTATATATAAAATGGACTCCAAGGTCTAGACCTGGTAACTCCGATGAAGTGGAGCTTATCAACCGAGCTGATGTTTGACTCCGTCTACTAGGAAGGTCAAGCCAGCTATCTATTAGGACCTACAGACATGTAATATAGCGTCCCCAACAAAAAGGACATTAGTATGAAATAATGTACTAAGTATGTAAGGCAACAAAATAACTGAAAGCTGAAACTAAATTGATACTATAATAAGTAAAAGTAACTAGGAGTCAACGATGATATGAAAATAAGCTTTCCTGCTGATAGTGACACAACTCTCTCCATATAGTAAGTAAAATAGTTGCCCGGCCCTATAAGGCTGAGTACATATAATCGCTTTGCCGTGTTGGCTCTCTCATAAGCGCTCGACCATACTAGGCTTTGTATCTCGGTCATTCTGGATCGCTTATAGGCGCTCGGCCAGAGTAGGATTGGGATATAACTTACTATATAATCAGAGGTTGCCCAACAGGGGCATGCCCACCGATTATAGCTCGTTGGTAGTGAAAATACTGTAATACTGCCCAATAGAGGCCTAGCCATCGATTATAGCTCGATAGTGGTGAAAATATTGTAATACTATATATATATATATATATATATATATATATATATATAGAGAGAGAGACCCTACACTTTCTTGACTAGAAGAAGATCATGCTTAACTAAATACAAAGTCCTGATGAGGGAGAATACTATAACTTATGAGACTGGGATAGTGTACATAGATTCAGAAATACGAACTTCTCTTTATGTCTCGTTATCAAACATATGTAGTTACGAGATTAATGCAAAATAAAGGAACGATTTAGCCTTAACATACCTTATCCACAAAGTTACAACTGTTGCACAAGTCCTCGCACCTCTTACGGATGGTCATTTATATCATACAAATGATTGGTATCAATATCGACTTCATATTCTATAGGGAAGTTCATTTAGTCATTTTATCAAACAACTTATGTGCATAACTTGATAGGGTCTTTAATAGTTCGAATTCAATACGTTTCAGCACAATGATCTTCATGTTCACTTACCCTTATCCTCGTCATGATATCCATACCTTTACAATTCTATTTGGTATCTTAAAACATATAAAAAAACAACCCACACAACATAGCTCAACTTCAAGTTCCATAGTTACTAGTTTCTTCAAGAATCCTCCAACAAAATTCAACCCAACACTTGTAAAAACTTAAGATTAGGTTATGGAAAATGAAACCTACCTCAAATATACTAAGAACACTCTATTCTTTAACTGATTTCAACACCAAGTCACTTCCTAAGTCGTCTTAACGGGAAGGAAAGGGAGTTAATATAACCATGATATTCTTTACGTCGAACTTGCGTGGTTTATCTTTGGATTCACTCTAGGATCATAGGGGAACCCTTGAATAGTATATATGAGGTTTAGGAATTGTTTTTTCGGGAAAACTAAGTTAATATAACTTAGAATTGACTTAAATACAATCTAGAGTTTTACACTGACTTTGTGTGTCCCAAGGGAGCTGTTTGCACAGTCTCGCAAAAATGCGAATATCTCTCTACTCCGATGTCATATCAATGAACGGTTTAATGTGTTAGAGATAGAATCGTAGATATTCAAATTTATAGGTAGATCTCTCCATAATTCTAAGTGAATTGGGAGAAAAGCTCAAAAATATTTCACGTAAAGCACATTTTTGAATGTAACTTGTGATGACCTTTACAAACTTTTGTTCCACACCTCGCTTGACTTCAAAACATAACACACGACTATGATACGACTAAAATAACTCATATCTTAACCTCCTTATCATGTTAATCACCATAGCCTCACCCCAAAAGTACATGTTATAATATTCCCAACTTGTCGACTTTTGATGAAACTTATTTTCTTCAATTCGTATAGCTTCTAAACCTTCCAACCCTCAGTACTTGGTATCCATGATCTTAAGTATTGTAACCTCCAAGTTAACATGTTTTACTTACTTTATGTGCTTTCAAAGATGATCTTATTTCTTAGCTTACATCAATTGACTTGCAACGTACTTTTATGTACGAAAACATAGAGATTAACATCAAATTAGTTGGATAAGTAAATCTAACATAATAAGAATTTATAAGTTTTTACATAGTGACCCTAAAAAATAAATTTCGCACAAAGCTATTATATAACAATTAGGTTTTCTCTAATAATATTTTATAGACTCACCAACCGAAGTAGATATAGAGAACGGCTCATGAAGTTATTCCGGTTCTATCCCAAATTCCATAACAACATAGGGAGTGACATAGGAAAAAGTGGAACTAGGGTCAATAAGAGCATACACATCATGAGATTGGACAGTCAATATACCTGTGACAATATCTGCAGAAGCCTCTGAACTCTGGCAAACCTTCTTAGTATAAAAATGGTTGGGTCCTCCCAAACTCTATGTAACTTCCCTAGATGCACCTCACCTTGTTGGTGTTGGAGTGCCTCGAGCTGGAAGAGGTATTCCGAATGTAGTGGTTGTAGAACTGGCTAGCCGTACTGCACCCCTTCCCATGCTCTGATGGGACAAACGGCAATCCCTCTGAATTTGGCCCCTGATACCACACTCGTAGCATATGGGTAGGTCCATGAAGTAGGCCCCAAAGTGCATCTTCCCACACCTAGGGCATGGGGGCCTCCACTGCTACTGAAATCTCCCATCAGGCCGACCCTGCTGGTAGGATCCCCTGTTGCCCTGGCTTGCCCTAAAATGACTCCACTACTGCTGACTAGGCCCTGATGGTTGTGCATTAACCGAAGACTGAGCAAAGGACTGATATGTCCCTAACGAACCTCCCCTAAACGCTGACCTGCCACCACCACCAGAAGTACCACTAAAGTTGCCCGCTGACCGAAACCTGGTTCTACCTTCTCGCTCCAATCTATTCTTTAGTTTATGGGTTTTTGTGTCTTAATCAAATGCCACCATCTTACCATAGTTCATATCGGAATTCAAAGTAGTTGTATCAGACTCATTAATAACCAAAGGGTTAAGGCCTTGCACAAACCGATTCACTCTAGCCTCCATAATGGGCAACATGTAGTTGACATACTTAGACAGGAGCGTGAACCTCATATGATACTCCCACAAACTCATGCTACCTTGTTTCAAACTCTTAAACTTGGCGGCATGGGCTGCCTTAGTCTCGGCAGACAAGAAATGGTCGATGAAGGTGTCGCCAAACTCACTCCACCTCGTCGGAGGGCTCCACTCTTTCAAGAATCCTCCTATATCTCAAACTAAGAATAAGCCACCCCTTTTCAGGCGGTAAGAGGCCAACTCCACTCCATTCATCTCAGTAGCACGCATAACTCGGAGGGTCTTGTGCATCTCATCAATAAAGTTCTGGTGGTCCTCCTCGGGATCAGTACCTGTGAACATTGGAGGATCCAACTGAAGAAACTTGTTCACCCTGGAACTAGTAGAATCCCCTGGTTGACTGGAAGAGGGAGGTGCAAAATTTGTGTCATGACCCAGACCGATGGGCCGCAATAGGTACACAATGCCTTACCCAACCGAATACCAACGTAACGTATTTTTTCTTATCAAACCTTCATGGATAAATGAGCTAGAATGGCTATCATGAGATAAATAGAATAAAACATAAGGAAATACTAGACATAGGATGACCCAACATGATATAGAAACTTATACTTGTGACATACGAGCCTATAAGGCTAACATGGTCATTTGTATACTCAAAACATAGGCCAATAAGTCCATACAAGTATTCATATTACATGACATGTGTCTACAAGCCTCTAAGAGTATGTAAATATCATATAGGCTGGGATAGGGCCCCGCCACACCAATAAATACATGTTCAAATCATATTGACCAAATAGGCAACTCCGGAGGAAATGGAGTGCACCAATGCCTTGCGCTAAGTTGATAGCCTACTACGAGGACTCTCAACCTTTCTATCGGGACCTGCGGGCATGAAACATAGTGCAAAAGAGACGTCAATACAAACAAAGTACTGAGTATGTAAGGCATGAAAGGAGTATATAAAAGACATAAATGGAAAGATGGAGTAAAGAACTCAACCTGTAATTCTGAATATCTCTGTGAATCTTGAAAAATTTATAATGTCATTCATGTGTGTATAAATTTCATACCATGCATAGGCATATGCGTACATAACATCATCAAGTCTCTAAGGGCGGGCATCCCATCATATCATCTCGACCATTGTGGGCGAAATCATCAATATATACCTTCTGATTATGTGGTGGTGCGCATATAATGATGTAACTTTTCACATACCCCATATACATAGAATATACGTGTATATAATGCCATTTGGTCATGGGTCAATGTACATGTATAAATGAATGCAATGTATAATGAAGAAAGTCAATAAGATCTCTCGGAATGTCTTAAGATCATTATACCTTCGATTAATATCATAAAATAGACTTTGTCAACTAATGTATTTTCTGAGACCCATGAATAGAAGATATAATAATAAGACACATGGGGAATCAAGAACATAGGCACCCCGTACTACTTCTATGAATAGAGTAATTTGTGAAAGTTCCGTGTTTGCTCATTTCATTTATATCATATGGATCATGCCGAAATAAAAGAAGGGATAGCCTTAACATACCTCCAGTCATAAATGTAACTCAACAACAAGCTTATGACAACTAGCGCACCAACCCTATAACAAAGAAATACATATACAACTTAGATGGCGCTCGTATATCACGTATCTTAAATGATAACTCAATTCGAAAATAAAACGGGCATCATTTTCCCTGATTTTACTGCTCCCTCAAACGTACTATAGGCGAGATACAACCACAATACAATCAGCAACTCAAAACTAACCTAATTACAATTCGGGACCTTCAATACAACAAAAACCACAAATATACCATAACATACCAAATCAACAAGTTAATAATTAGCCTGAAACTGTAATGACTAGTAACTAACCTACTACCCTACCATATGTGACATTATCCATGCCCTTTTATCCTTCCAAAATCCATAAATCAGCAGCACACTATGCTAACACGAGTGGACTAGAAAATAGTCTACGAAAGTAATATAAATAAAACTCACGGCTTTCGATCATAGAAATTAGATGTTTTCTTAAATATGAAGTACCTTCCAAAACTCAAACTTCAAAGAAACAAAAAGGCAGTATAATGATACTTACGTCGTAGGGATCGTTCTAATGTTATCGCTTACCGATTTCCTACCCGGGATGTTAATCTTCTTTGAAACCCTAATAGAGAGCTCAAGAATGGTTTTTATGGGTGTTCTCTATTTGGGTGTTCTATGTAAAGTTGAAGAGAGATAAAGACATCTTAAGACCTATATATCAACTTTTGAAAAGTCAAAGAGGTTCTATCTTGGCACCCTTACATTGGTCCTTCTTCCGACGCTTATATCTTTTTATCTAAATATCGTATGAACAAATAGTTAAGAGTATTGAAAAATAAATTATAAGACTTTCAATTTGGTATATAATATGTCCATAAAAACCCTCATATAACACACTAAATTTATTGCTTAAAAAGCTTCAGAGCTACACCTACTTGTCACCTATGCAGTCTGCGCATTCTCATGAAAATGTAACTATCTGTTTACTCCTATGTCATATCAAAAAATAGGTTAATGAGTTAGAAACTATAATCATATATATTCAATTTGATATTTGGATTATCTTGTAATTCCAAGTACATTGGTAGAAAAGCTTAACTACATTTGACTTAATGTGTAGCACATTTATGAATGTAACTTGTGATAACCTTTTCCAACTTTTGTTCCACAACTCTCTTGACCTTAAAACATATCACACGACTATAATAAGCCTAAAATAACTTATAAAATAACTTCCTTATCACGTTAATAACCCTAGTATCACCCCAAAAATATATGTTATAACATTCAAACTTATAGACTTTCGACAAAACTTATTTTCTTTGATTTGTTTAGCTTCTAAGCCTTTCAAACCTCTTGGTACTTGTTATCCATGATCTTAAAGATTTATAACCTCCAAGGTAACATGATTAACTTACTTTATGTACTTTGAAAAATTATCTCATTTCTGAGCTTACATCTATTGACTTACGACGTACTCTCACATACAAAAACATGGGGTGTAACATAATTTCCCCCTTTGGAACATTCATCCTCAAATGTTGACTGATGCGCTTTTCTGTCTCATAACCCATATCTTTTACAAATATTTTATTAATGTCCTTGTCATCTAGGCAATTGTTTTGTGAATAAATCCAAAGGACATGGTATTCCCCCCTTTTAGGACTCTTTATCACACCACTACTTATTGTCGAAATTCTTTCAATCTCGAAGCTGTTGCTACCTTCTGTCATGCATCATGTATGGCTTTGTCCTTGTATGTGCACCTATGCGACTCTTCTCTCCTTTTTCCCTCCAGTTGTTAGCCAATTCTAGTCCTCACTTTGTGAATATATACATGACTATGACAAGTTGTCTCTGTAGGTATCTATAGGTATGCTAAAGTTCTTCGCTTGCTACTTTGTCAAACTTATGACTGTTGCTATATTTTGTTTCATAGCCTTTCCTATCTATGCTTATGGCTTTAGTACCTCTAGGTAGATTATACTATACCATAACACTTAACTTCGGTTTATTACTACTGAGGTCTTCTTCCCAACTCCAGGTTACTCTCTCGCCGCTTATCCTATATGTATAAATTTAAGTCCTTTAGTTCTTCCTCATTACTGTTTATCTTAAGAATGACAGCCTAATCTCATCTCATACGTTGGAACTTTTATCCATCTATTATTGATTCACCTTAGTGTTGATCTATAATTTACCACTAATAACTTGAAACCTCTTATGTAATATATTGTCACTAGGGCTCACGTCTTATTGGGGAACATCTGGAGTTATTTGCCTGATCCACGTAGGTACAATACCATACTTCAATAACCGTATTCATAGCATGCCAATGTTATTCATTTTATGTGGGGTATTCTAATCCAGTGCAATTCATGAAATCCCTTATCTTTAAATCACTACTCAATCAAAGGCCTAAATGTCGTCCTCTTACCATTTATCACAATTATACCCTTACTTTACTACTTGGGCAGCATTTCATCTCTTCTAATTTCTCCAATCTTAGACACCTCCGAGTTCGTTCAAGATATACTGAGCTTTTTATAACGTACATAAACCATTAGCTCTTTTGTTTGATGGGCTTAATCCCGAGGTCTTACCTATTCTTGTCACCTTTTAACTCACGTTTTCTTATCCTTATTTCAATCTACCCAAAAACTTGTCACTCTACCATACTTCATCTTGCAACCTACACATATATATTTATACTGCTTACAACCTTCCTTTAACTTTCTACCACCATAGATTTCCTTTTGTGCCTTCTTAGTTGTTTTAAAATGTAGGCAATTACATTTCCTGGTCGTTCCATTACTTGCTACATGAATGCTTTTCTTATCTTAGTCCCCACGAATACTGGAATTTCTTGTAACTCATATGATCTTAAAAATCACTTTTGATTTTTACTTGCCATTCATTAGCCACGATAGGTGCCACTTTCTTATGGGGTGGATATAATGTTGTTGTGAGACTGTTGTTACAAGACCATTTCTTCTTTATGTCACTATGCTTAAGTTGAATCCTTCTTCCTTATTTCCTTAGTTACTCTTTCTTTGCAGTACTTAAGGGAGACCCTCTGGCTCTTATAAAGTTGTGAGCTTGTTATATTGTATATCCGAAGGAATTTTCAATTTTTTTACTCAGCTTACAAAATATCCTTAGTTACATACCTCCGCGCCCCTGTGCTCGTAGGGTTACTGATGGATATAAATTATTCATGTAATTTCATTGCATATTTTCTAACAATTCCTATCATCGCATATTTTCTATCATCATATATTTTCTAACAATTCTGTAGGAAAAAAAAATTATGAAAAAGACAAGAGAATCAAGTAAATTCACAGTTGCATACATCATCGTCATATTCACAAATGTGGAATATATATATAGGCTTATGGAAAGAGACAATTAAAGATGAAAAGGAGTATAGTTTCATATGTGGAATCTATATACGCAAAGTTCACATTCACATACATGGAACCTACATTTGCAAGTCTAAGTCATGAAGTCAAGAATGAAAGCAAAAGAGTCATAGATGCATGTGTGGAATCTATATTTGCAATGGTCACATTCGCATACGTGGAACCTACATTTGCAAGCCTAAGTCCTGAAATCAAGAATGGAAGCAAAAGATTCATAGATGCATGCGTGGAATTTATATTTGCAAAGGTCAAATTCGCACACATGGAACCTACATATGCAAGACTCCTCCTGAGGTTGGTCCGTCGTCTCCTTCCCCCTCTCAGCCGCTTCCAACCTCTACAAACCCCAATACAAACCCTAATCCACCTAAAACCTATGAAAATTTATTAAACCCTAGTGTCTTAAATACGCCCATGCAAACTGATAACTAGCGATTCTAGTTCATTTTACACTTCTTTTTACTTGAGTTTTGATTGAAAATGTATACAAATAGTCCCAAAGGCTTACATATTGTACTTGTTTGCAGGGATTGGTCAAAAACTTGACTAGTAGTCAAAACCATCTCAAAAAGGAGTGAAACCTGCACAAGTACCAAGACAAGTCAAAGCACAACTGCAACAGATCCACTGCGGCCGTAATCCATTAAGTGTAGTCCGCAGTGAGGAGATTCAGAGAGGTGCAGATTTTGGAACTCAAGCACTGAGGCCTCAAGCCATTTTGTGTAGACCGCAGTAGCCTCACCGAGGCCGCACACCATTTTATGCTATCCGCGGAGAAGAGATTCGGAGAGTTTGGACATTTGGAAATTGAAACGCGATCCGTAGAGCTTTTTGTGCAGACCGCAATGAAGCCACCGTGGCCACGATATATTTTGTGCGGCCCGCGGTGGCCAGATTCAGAGAGTGAACATTCAAGCCAAAAAGCTTCATCGCAGTCGTGGTGCATTTTTCGTGGTCCGCACTATCTCCGCAGGTGTATTTTTGTCCTAAAAATTCAGCCTTGTATAAATACTACTTTTTCAAATTTTTAGAGCATCTAACTTTTAGCTGAGCACGTGAATGGAGGTTCTTGACTATTTTGAGTAATTTTATAGTGGGTTTATCATTAAATCTTCAATTATTAGCTTGTAATCAAATTATATGGGTTATTCTTCATCTATTTATTAGTTTTCTTCCATTATTATGAGTAGCTAGACCCATTAGCTAGGGTTGTGGCTCAACCCTAGTATGGGTATTTGATGGATCTTTTGTTTTAAGGCTTAGATGTTTATGGGTGTTTGATATTTGGACTGATTTGTGTTTTCCATGTTGAATTAGTGGTTGCAAACACTAATTTGTTCCTATATTGCTTGCACAATTTTGACACCCAATTGGTCTTGAGAAAGTCAATTAGGGCAAAGTCACTTGAGCTACCGAGAGGTATAGAGTAAGTAATTCAGTGCATTGGCTATATTGAAATCCCCAACATAACAACTTTGGCTTAGATTATAGATCCCGTCAAGTATTCACCTAGGAGAGAGTCCCTTCCCTAGTGCCTTTTAACCATTTAGTAAACCTTACAAGCATTTAACTCTTAGCTTAATTTAGCATCTTACTAGTATAAAAATTAGAAGTAAAAACTAAACAACTATGATTGGAAGTGCAATTAAAAGCACCACTCATTGCTAATTTAGATAGGAATCCAAATCCTAACCAATTCTAGATCCCTGTGGATTCGATCTCGACCATCTCGATTCTCAGGTAAAAGCTGCTCCGACCACTCTTGCCACTTTCTAGCGGTGTAGGGTTGGCTCTGATCACTTTCTGGCACCGTTGCCGAGAATCTAACCATTTTGGATATCCATCTAAATAGTTTTGTGTATTTTTTCTTTCCTTCAGGTATACTAATTTGTGTTTGATGCCAATTCAGGTACAAAATGGCGGCAAACAACAACAATGACCCTCTTGGCAATGTGATCTTAGGGGAGGAGGTTGATGACATAGGTGATGATGAGGTGCCTCTTGTATCTCAAGTACAACGGAGAGGCTCCATGCCAATGCCAATGATAATATTCCAGACCCTCCCCCGCCACCTCCAAGAGTGGCCCCTCGAGTGCTTCCTAACCAAGGATATGCTAGTGCAATTGTCTCTCCCCGGGTCCGGGCAGGCATTTTCAAATTACCAATATGATGATGACTTTGTTGGAGCAGCAAGGGTATTTCATGGGTGCTCCTGATCAAAATGCTTACAAGCACCTTAAAGGTTTTGTTGATACATGTTGGGGGAGCAAGCAAACGAACGTGTCCGAGGATGCCTTGCGGTTGAGATTATTCCCTTTCTCTCTTCAAGGGAAGGCATTAGATTGGCTTGATAGACTCCCCAACCACTCCATCCATACATGGGATAAGTTGGTAGACACATTCATTGCAAAATTTTTCTCGCCGGGTTACATGGAAACCTTGAGGGATGAAATCTTAGCCTTCAAATAGGAGCCCAATGAACCACTACATGAAATATGGTAGCGATACCGGACCATGGTGAAGGAATGCCCAAACAATGATATGACTGAGGAAATGGTACAACAGGCATTCTACCAAGGCATTAACACAACAAATTCGTGCATAGTGAACCAACTAGCTGGGGGCAAATTCATGAACATGCCATATGATCAAGCTTGTGAGATATTGGATGTGATGGCGGACACTTCTTCCGCTTGGCAAAATAGAGAAAATGTGCCACAGGGTGACCCCAAAGTCATTCACTTGCACAAAGAGCTCCAGGATCATGGGCAAGCAATTGAAAAACTGACAACAACTATGAACCAGCTAGCAAAGGCACAGTTGCAATGGGTTCAAGCTCCACGACAATTGAATGCTATAGAGGGTGTCAACATGTTAGTGAACAAAATAAGAAAAAGAGGACAACCGAACCAAGGGAATTTGGATCAATACAACCAAGATAGTGGTGGGCTTCAAGATTATGGGTTTGAAAAACAAAATAAAGTGGTTCAATATGTGAAAAACTATCAAGGCCAAAGGGGAAATTCTTCGAACCAACAACAATGGAGGCCCCAAGGCAATTGGTGAAATCAACAGCAAGGAAACAATAATTGGGGGAACAACAACTAAAATACTAATTGGGGCAACCAGAACAATAGTCAGAACAATCAGGGTAACTAGGGTAACAACAACAACAATTGGGGTGGAAACAACAATCAGGGTGGTTGTAAAATAGCAATAAGGGAAATTGGGGGCAAGGCTTTCAAAGGCCCCCAATGTATCAACAACCAAGCAATCCACCCCCATTTCCATCCCAAGTACATAGTTCATCCAACAATGACATAGGGAGAATTGAAATGATGTTCGAACAGATGATGAAGAAGGATGCTGGTTCTGATGCCCAGTTGGCTTCCCACAATACTTCAATCAGAAACTTGGAGGTTCATGCCACCCGAGAGGAACAATTTATCATCCTTCAACTACCAGATAATTTTCCCAGACAATGGAGAGATCATGGTTTTACCCATATCCATTTTAGTGCTGTCCGAATCGCTTTAACATATCACGGAAGAAAAGGTCAACCTATTGTAGCTCGACTTTCTCTTCTAGATACAAGATATTTGGAGTACCAACACGCAAATTTGGGTACTGCCGAAGATACCCTAAACACCAGAAATGTCTTCATAACTATCTTTCCAAATTTCAACATGTCCCTTTATGACCCGTACCTAGTGTGAAAAACTTTTGGAATTTGATATGATAGAGCTATCAGATTCACAATGGGCATGCGAAGCATTTTATGTCAATAAAAGAGCTGAACAGACAAGAGGAAAACTCAGGTTAGTCATCAACTACCAGCCACTTAACCATTTCCTCTAAGATGATAAGTTCCCTATCCCAAATAAAACTTATCCTTTTCTCCCACTTAGCCAAGGCCAAATATTTTTCCAAGTTTGAGTTAAAGTAAGGATTGTGGCAATTGGGAATTCACCCTAAAATGTTGTTTTGGATTTGGGCATCCTTAAACACTCGCCCTAAGGGGGCTCTACCTAGTAATACGGTAGTCAACCCGAAGGGTGGTAACAATATTGGGCATACAATGGCAGTAACTACAAGTAGTGGATGAGGCGGTGAAGTGAATGCCTCCAATCAACAAGAAATTTTGAGTGATGAGGTGGAGTTGCAAGAAAATAAGGTCCCTTTGGTGGTTGAAAATTTGATTGATGAGAACGTAAATGAAGAAGTAAGGATTGATATCAATGATACCGAGGTGGAAACACAAAATGACGTGAACCCGTCTAAGGAACATGTAATATACATGCCAAAAATGGTTGTGCCTAAAGCCAAGGCACCTTTGCAAAGGTCATCTCCACCTTATCCTCAAAGGCTAGCGAAGCAGAAAAATGAGAATTAGTTTAATAAATTCATTGACATGATGAAGAGCTTATCCATTAATATGCCTTTGGTGGAGGCTCTAGAACAAATGCTGGGTTATGCTAAATTTATGAAAGACTTGGTGACAAAGAAAAGATCCATGGATTGTGAAACTATCAAGATGACCCACCAAGTAAGTGCAATAGTGCATTCAATGGCTCCGAAGTTAGAAGATCCCGATGCTCTCACCATTCCGTGCACCATTAGGAGTACAGACTTTGCTAAAGCTCTATGTGATTTGGTGGAAAGTATCAACTTGATGCCTTACTCAGTTTTCAAGACTTTGGGTATTGGGCAACCGAGGCTGACTTCCATGAGATTGCAAATGGTGGATAGATCAATGAAGAGACCATTGGGTATTATTGATGATGTTCTTGTGCAGGTAAACAAATTTATCTTGGCGGCAGATTTTGTGATTCTTGACTGCGAGGTCGATTTTGAGGTACCTATAATCTTGGGAAGACCTTTCCTTGCAATTGGGAAGGCCTTAGTTGATGTGGAAATAGGGGAACTCACTTTCTGAGTGGGTGATGAAAAAGTGGTGATGTTTTAAACTTCAATGCCACACAAGGGGGCGGATGATTTGTGTGGTACCCAATTTTCGCTTAACTACTCTATAGAAGAACCTGGTTCTTCTATATGTTCCAATTACTACTGTTTACGGAATAATAAATACTGAAAGTAAAGAACACAAAAATTTTTACGTGGAAAATACCTGGCTCAAAAGGTGAAAAAACCACGACCTACTACTCATTAGGATTTTCCCTAACTTCCACTAAAATCACTGAGCCAAAATAGCATTTACAAAAACTCTTTGTAAACCTAAGGATTAACTCTAATCCCGTTGTGGCACACAACCTTCAACTATTGTGACAACTTCAAGTTGGCTATAACTTGAACACTCTAAGTACCTAATATAATTGCTTCTATGAAAGCTGAAAGGTACAACTTTAAACCACCTACTATAATTGAACTAGAATAAAAGAAAGACACAATGGAACTTGATTGTTCTATCTCGTTCAAGTAGCTTCAGGAGTGCACACTCAAATCTCACATAAATTACTTGCAAAATCACCTTGCTCTTTTGCTCTCAATTTAGTTTAACTTTTGCGTATGTGCAACACCTGTAAAAGATAACAATCACTGTTATTTAATAGGTTAGTAATCAGAGTTTGATTTGGAATCAGTTGCTGCTATTCTATCGCAGAAGAGTTCTTGATGATATCAAACTCTAAAACTATCTTTATCCTGGATTGTGTTCTCTTCATATAAGGAGACTTTCTCTCCTTATCTAACATGCAACCTTTTCGATTAGATCAGGAGATATTGCTGCTTTATCAGTAAGACTTATCTCCTTTACGTGCATGTCACATGTAGGTTGATCATGACTGTGCTTCACAAGATAGACCTGGTCCATGACTGAGTTCTTTTGTCATTCTTCAAAACTTCACCTGTCCTTGGGCCAACAAATTCCCCCTTTTTTATGATGACAAACTCTATGCTTTTTACTGATTCGAAACCAGTAAGAACTCAGCTTAACCATCAACACTAAACTTAGAAAATTCACTTATCATCAAGGACCAGGTTAATTAGGTTATAAACATCACTTATTTTAGAATATGTAAAGCACAATATCTCTTTCCTCTTTTGGCATCATCAAAAGGTTGCATACACAATGTGAATCCTAGATTTTAACAAATACTCATGGCACTGGGGCAACTGCAAGTCTGATGTGATGACCTGACCCGTCGTCTCATAAGTTACCGCTTTATTTTCCCCCATTTTTAGCTTCTTTATGCTTCATTATCTGTATCTTATGTGATCGAGTTGGTTTGGAGAGGTTTTGGTAGGAAATGAGACACTTAGTCTCTTTAAGGAAGGTTTGGTTTGGAAAAGTCAACCAGATATTGACTTATGTGTTAGAGGATTGAATGTGATTTTCGGTGATTCGGTTAGCTTCGGGGGATGATTTTTGACTTAGGAGCATGATCCGAAGTGGTTTTGGAGGTCCGGTGTAGAATTAGGCTTGAATTGGCGAAGTTAGTATTTTTGCAATTTCGGGTTGGTAGGTGAGATTTTGATCAAAGGGTCGAAATGGAATTCTGAGAGTTGCTGTAGCTTTGTTAGGTGATTTTGGATGTGTGTGCAAAATTTCAGGTCATTCGAAGGTGTTTTGGTTGGGTTTTTGATCAAATGCGTGTTTCGAAAGTTTTAGAAGAACTTAGGCTTGAATCCAATGTAATTTGATGGTCTTAGTGTTGTTTGAGGTGTTTTGATGATTGGAACAAGTTTGAATGGTGTTTTAGGATGTGTTGGTGCTTTTGGTTGAGGCTCTAGGGGCCTCGGGGTGATTTCGCATGGTTAGACGGGAAGTTTTGGACTTGGAAATGTAGCAGAAAATGCAGCAGTTAGTGTAGCAGGTTTTTGGCCTTCGCGAACGCGAGTGGGCCATCGCGTTCGTGTAGAAGGATTTGGTGCCCTAAGGTTTTTGTTCTTCACGTTTGCACCTAAGTGTCGCATTCGCATAGGTTCGAGTTTTTGTTCATCGCGTTCGCGGGCTGTGCTTCGTGTTCGCATAAGAGGAATTGAGGTCCCGCAATTTTTGTTCATCGCGTTCGTGGCATCAAGCTCACATTTGCATAGTTGAATCAGGAAAAGCATCACGTTCGTGTGTGAGGACCACTTTCATGAAGGGTAATTTGGTCTGAGGCAAAGTTTGTTCATCGCGAACGCGAGTGGGCCCTCGCGTTCGCATAGTGTTAAAAGTCACTGGGCAGAATAGTTTTTAATAACATTTCCTCCGCGAGCTAGGTCACACTTTCCTCCATTGTTGAGCACCTTGAGAGCTTTTTAGGAGAAATCGAAGAGGGTTTCAACTGGGATTGATTGGAGGTAAGCCCTATGAACTAAAAACATGATTTAATTTGTAGAATCAACCTTGAAATTCATGAAAACTTGGGAAAAATGGGAAGAACTAGGGCTTGAGTTTTTGAAATTTTAAATTGGAATTTGAAGGGCCATTTGAGCTCGTCTTTGAGACTTTTTGATATGTATAGACTCGTGGCGAGATAAGGAACCCGTTGACGTAAAAATTTCTTAATTTCGAGAAGTGGGCCCGGGGCTTGGGTTTTGCCAATTTCGAGATTTTTGCTATTTTTCGATTCTTTTCGATTGGGTTATGTTCCCTTAGCTTATTGTGACGTATTCGTTGTGGTTTTGGTCAGATTCGATGCGCGAGGAGGCCAATTTGAGAGGCAAGGGCATAGCAAGCTATAGAGTTGGCCGGCTTGAGGTGAGTAATGATAGTAAATGATGTCCTAAGGGTTTGAAACCCCGGATTTGCACAACGTAGTGCTATATTGAGGTGAAACACGCGCTTAATGATGAGCGCGGGGTTGTTTACTACTAGGGATTGTGACTTGGTCCATCCCGATTGATATTTTTACCGTGTATTTGACTAAGACGTGTTTGTTATCAACATGATTTGAGCTTATTGCCATATTTTGGGCTTCATGCCGATTACTTGAATCCTTTGTGGACTTTTATCACCGTTTCCTCACTATTTTGATATATTACTTGAACACAGTCCTATTGATTAATACTATTTTACAAACTCAGCCACCTTTAATTGAATTTTGAGATTTAAATGACATTTCCAATGTTATTTGGGCTGAGCACTACTGTTTACTGATGCCCGAGGGGCTTGTGATGATTTTTGGACTGAGTGAGGCCGAGGGCCGTATGTGAGGATATGCTGAGTGATATGAGATGATTTATTTGCCACGAGGTGGCTTGAGTGATGGGAGGCCAATTAATGTGAGGCCGAGTGCTGAGTGATGATGCCACGAGGTGGCTTGGTATAGCGCTTGGGCCATAAGGGGCCCCTCCGGAGTCTGTACACCTACAGTGAGCGCGGGTACCCATATGATCTGAGAGTGAGCCCGAGGGGCTGATACTATGCTAAGTGACTGATATTGAGCCCGAGGGGCTGATACTATGTTGGGTGAGTGATACTGAGCCTGAGTGGCTGATACTATGCTGAGTGACTGAGAGTGAGCCGGGGGCGCTGATACTATGCTGAGCGATTGATACTAGGCTTGAGGGGCAGATTACTACTCACTGTTTACTTGTTTTTTATACCTGATTTACCTATTTTTAAAAGGAGATTTCATTTGATTCTTTAAGGTTTTACTGCTTTAAGTGATTTACTACTTGATATAGAATTGCCTTGTGCATTTATGTGTTTTCATGCTTTTAGCCATTATTTATTATTACTACTCACTGGGTCGGAGTACTCACATTATTCCCTGCACCATGTGTGCAGATTCAGGCATAGCAGAGTCCACACCTGAGAGCTGATTCCTTTCATACCAGGCACCGATTTGGAGTTTCGAGGTAGCTGTTGACGTCCGCAGCCCCTTGTATCCCCCATCCTCTATCATTTATGTTTTCTTCACACTATTGTATCGTATTTTATACTTTGTAGACTTACATCAGACTCTGTAGTAGCTCATGACTTATGACACCCCGGTTTGGGTTGTGTCGGGATGGTTTTCCCTTGTCGCTGTTTCTAGAATATTGGCTATCTTAAGCATTTTTTAGTTTTGTTAATGTTAATTGATTTCTTAAAAGAGGTGTTTGCGTTGTTCTGGCTGGCTTTGTCTTCACGAGAGGTGCCATCACGGCCGGGGTCGAGAATTGGGTCGTGACAAGTTGGTATCAGAGCCTAGGTTACTTGGTCTCACGAGTCATGAGCGGGTTTAGTAGGGTCTCGTGGATTAGTACGGAGACGTCTGTACTAATCCTCGAGAAGCTGCAGAACCTTTAGGAAAACTTCATTTTCTTGAAACTCTTGTCGTGCGAATTTGTTGATCCGAGCACTAAATTTCCCTGTATTCTATTCTCTTACAGATGGTGAGGAAACAAGCTATCGGACATGGCGGACAACCACTAGTACTACCCACTGAGGCCACCAGCCGTGGACACGGTCTTGGTCGTGGCAGAGGCAAAGTAGTAGGTGCAGCACCTGCGGATCCTCAAGTTGCCCTAGCTTAGGACCTGCCTCCAGCAGCACCAGTTCAGGCACTAGTTGTGCCCATTGTGATTCCGGGTCTTCAGGAGGCCTTGGCTTAGATCTTGATAGTTTGCACTGGCCTGGCTCAGGCAGTTTCAGCAACCACAACAGCAGCTACTTCACAGGCCGGGGGAGGCAATCAGATCCCCGTTTCCCGCACACCTGAGTAGGTAGTGTAGGAATTACAGACTCTAGAGGCACCTCCAGCTTAGCCAGTTGCACCAGTGCAAGAGTTCAGGGTTCCAACTATGCCTGAGGATGAGCAGCTTCGCCTTGAGAGGTTTGGTAGACTCCAGCCTCCAACATTCAGTGGTGCTGAGGGTGAGGATGCCCAGGGTTTTCGTGAAAGGTTTTAGCGGATACTCCATACAGTAGGGATTCTAGAGTGTAGTGGTGTGGCATTTACCACCTTTCAATTTACTGGGGTTGCCTTCACTTGGTGGGAGGTGTATGATAGGCGTAAGCCGGCTGGTGCAGCACCTTTGACTTGGCAGGAGTTCTCTACTCTCTTCTTGGAGAAGTATGTACCGTAGTCCCGTAGAGAGGAGCTGCGCAGGCAGTTTGAGTGGCTATGGCAGGGATATATGACTGTGTCTTAGTATGAGATGAGGTTTTTAGAGTTGACTCGTCATGCCATTTGGATGGTTCTGACTGATCGCGACCGTATCAGGAGATTTGTTGATGGCCTTAACTACCATCTATGTGTTCTTATGACTAGAGAGGGAGTATTGGGTTCTACATTCGAGGAGGTGGTTGATATAGCTCGAGAGATTAAGGTGGTTTGCCATCAGGATCGAGAGAAGAGGGAGGCCAAGAGGCCTCGAGGTTCTGGCAGTTACAGTGGTGCTCCTTCAAGGGGCCAGTTCCAGCATGGTAGGGGTCATTCTTTCAGGCCCGCTCAGTTGGCCCGACCCGAGTATTGTGGGGCATCTTCAGGTCGTGGGTATCATGGTTCCCAGCAGGGTCAGCCTTCACTCAGCGCTCTTCCAGCATAGACTTCATCTTATGCCCTTTCTGTTCAGAGTTCTTCTAGGCCGAGTGCGTCACCTAGTCACTTCGGTGTGAGGGGTTCCCTTCAGTCCCATTCTCTAGCACTTGGGAGTTGTTTTGAGTGTGGAGAGTTTGGACATATGTGGAGGCAGTGTCCTCGTCATGTTGCTAGCTCATCTCAGCAGAGGGGCAGTTCCAGTTTCTTCAGCATCCGCCCAGCCAACTAGGGGTAAGGATCAGGCAGCCAGGGGTCGCCCCAGAGGTGGAGGTCGATCAGGCGGTGGTCAGGCTCATTTTTATGCTATCCCAGGCAGGAAAGATTCCATTGCTTCAAATGCTGTCATTATAGGTATTATTTCAGTCTGCCACAGGGATGCCTTAGTCTTATTTGATCCCGATTCCACCTATTCTTATGTGTCATCATATTTTGCTCATCATTTAGGTACATCTTGAGGGTGTCTTGCTTTACCTGTTTATGTATCTACTCTGGTGGGCGATACTATTATTGTAGACCATGTGTACCGGTCATGTTTGGTGACTATTGGAGGTCTGGAGACCCGAGTTGATCTATTGTTATTGAGCATGGTGGATTTTGATGTTATTTTAGGCATGGACTAGTTATCTCTGTGTCATTCTATTCTAGACTGTCATGCTAAGATAGTCACTTTGGCTATATTGGGTGTACCGAGGATCAAGTGGCGTGGCGTGACTGATTATATTCCTAGTATGGTGATTTCATTCGTAAAGGCCCAACGTATGGTTGGGAAGGGTTGCATTTCATATTTGGCATTTGTGAGGGATGTTGGAGCTGAGACTCCTAACATTGATTCTGTTCCAGTTGTGAGGGAGTTACCCAATGTATTTCTTGCAGACCTGCCGGACATGCCATCGGACAGGGATATTGATTTTGGTATTGACCTGGTACAGGGCACTCATCCTATTTCCATTCTTCCATATCGTATGGCACCAACGGAGTCTAAATAATTGAAGGATCGGCTTTAGGAACTCCTAGATAAGGGGTTCATTCGGCCTAGTGTGTCACCGTGGGGTGCACCGGTTCTGTTTGTGAAGAAGAAGGATGGCACCATGAGAATGTGCATTGACTATAGGAAATTGAACAAAGTAACAGTGAAGAACAAGTATCCCTTGCCTCGCATTGATGATTTATTTGACCATCTTCAGGGAGTGAGGGTGTTCTCCAAGATTGATCTCCATTCGGGCTATCACCAGTTGAAGATCAGGGATTCAGATATTATTAAAACTGCCTTCAGGACTAGATATGGGCACTATGAGTTTCTTGTTATGTCTTTTGGGCTGACTAATGCCCCAGCAGCGTTCATGTATTTGATGAACAGTGAATTTTGGACTTATCTGGACTCGTATGTTATTGTTTTCATTGATGATATTCTAGTGTACTCGCGTAGTCAAGAGGAGCACGCGCAACATTTGCGAGTTGTATTGCAGATATTGAGGGAGGAGAAGCTTTATGCAAAGTTCTCCAAGTGTGAGTTTTGGCTCAGTTCAGTGTCTTTCTTGGGACACGTGGTGTCCAGCGAGGGTATTCAGGCTGACTCGAAGAAGATAGAGGAGGGTCAGAGTTGGCCCAGACCATCCTCAGCCACAGAGATTCGTAGCTTCCTTGGTTTGGCAAGTTATTATCGCCGATTTGTTCAGGGATTTTCCTATATAGCATCGCCCTTAACCAAGTTAACGCAGAAGGGTGCTCCATTTGTATGGTCGGACGAGTACGAGGAGAGCTTTCAGAAGCTCAAGACAACTTTGACCACAACTCCAGTATTGGTCTTGCCATCAGCTTCAGGTTGTTATACTGTATATTGTGATACTTCGAGAGTTGGGATCGGATGTGTATTGATGTAGGAGGGTAGAGTTATTGCTTATGCTTCTCGTCAGTTGAAGCCCCACGAGAAGAACTACCCTGTTTATGATTTGGAGTTGGTTGCTATAGTTCATGCCTTGAAGATTTGGAGGCACAACTTGTATGGCATATCTTGTGAGGTATTCACCGATCATCGCAGTCTTCAGCACTTGTTCAAGCAAAAGAATCTTAATTTGAGGCAGCGGAGGTGGCTAGAGTTACTTAAGGATTATGATATTACCATTCTGTATCACCCGAGAAAGGCCAATATAGTGGCCGATGCCTTGAGCCGAAAGGCAGTTAGTATGGGGAGTTTGGCGTATATTCTAGTTGGGGAGAGGCCCTTTGTAGTTGATGTTCAGGCCTTGGCCAATTGGTTGGTGAGACTAGATATTCAGAGCCTAGTCGGGTGTTGGCTTGTGTGGTTTCTCGGTCTTCCTTATATGATCGCATAAGAGAGCGCCAGTATGAGGATTCGCATTTTTTTATCCTTAAGGATAGGGTTTAGTATGATGATGCCAGAGACGTGACCATTGGTGAGGATTGTGTGTTGAGGATGCAGGGCCGGATTTGTGTGTCCAATGTGGATGGGCTTCGAGAGTTGATACTGGAGGAGGCCCATGGCTCGCGGTATTCCATTCATTCGGGTGCCGCAAAGATGTATCAGGATTTGAGGCAGCACTATTGGTGGAGGAGAATGAAGGACGATATTGTAGGGTTTGTGGCTCGGTGTCTCAACTGTCAGCAAGTGAAATATGAGCATCAGAGATTGGGTGGCGTACTTCGGCGGATGATTATTCCCGAGTAGAAGTGGGAGAGAGTCATTATGGATTTTGTGAGTGTTGTTCCTCGGACATTGAAGAAGTTTGATTCAATTTGGGTGATTGTGGATCGGCTGACCAAGTCCACGCACTTCATTCCGGTATGTACTACCTATTCTTCGGAGCGGCTGGCAGGGATCTTTATCTGGGAGATTGTCCCATTGCATGGTGTTCCAGTGTCTATCATCTCAAATAGGGGTACTCAGTTTACTTCTCAGTTCTGGAAGACTTTTCAATGAGAGTTGGGTACACAGGTGGAGTTGAGCACAACATTTCATCCTCAGATGGACGGGCAGTCCGAGCGTACTATTCAGATATTGGAGGACATGTTGCGTGCCTGTGTTATTGATTTTGGAGGTTCTTGGGATAAGTTTTTGCCACTTGCAGTGTTTGCCTACAATAATAGTTATCAATCGAGAATTCAAATCGCTCCGTATGAGGCGTTGTAGATCTCCAATTGGTTGGTTTGAGCCCGGCTAGACTAGGCTATTGGGGACAGAGTTGGTTCAGGATGCCTTAGAGAAGGTGAAGCTGATTCAGGAGAGGCTTCATACGGCACAGTCACATCGAAAGTATTATGCAGATCGGAAGGTTCGAGATGTGTCTTATATGGTTGGTGAGAAGGTCTTGCTGAAGGATTTCGCCCATGAAGGGTGTTATGCGGTTTGGAAAGAAAGAGAAGTTGAGTCCGCAATTTATTGGGCCTTTTAAGGTACTTAGGAGGATTGGGGAAGTGGCTTATGATCTTGCCTTCCCACCCAGCTTGTCGGGCGTGCATCCGGTATTTCATCTTTCTATGCTCCATAAGTATGTTGGGGACCTGTCCCATGTATTGGACTTCAGCACGGTCCAGATGGATGATGATCTGACTTATGATGTAGAGCCAGCAGCCATTTTGGGTTGTCAGGTTCGGAAGTTGAGGTCAAAGGATTTTTCTTCGGTGAAGGTGCAGTGGAGAGGTCGGCCCGTAGAGGAGGCTACTTGGGAGACCGAGCGGGAGATGCGGAGTAGATACCCTCACCTGTTTAAGACTTCAGGTATGTTTCTTGACCCGCTTGAGGACGAGCGTTTGTTTTAGTTGGGGAAGATGTGACGACCTGACCCGTCGTCTCATGAGTTACCACTTCGTTTCCCCGATTTTCAGCTTCTTTATGCTTCATTATCCGTATCTTATGTGATCGAGTTGGTTTGGAGAGGTTTTGGTAGGAAATGAGACACTTAGTCTCTTTAAGGAAGGTTTGGTTTGGAAAAGTCAACCGTATGTTGACTTATGAGTTAGAGGGCTCGGATGTGATTTCCAGCTATTCGGTTAGCTTCGGGGGATGATTTGTGACTTAGGAGCATGATCGGAAGTGGTTTTGGAGGTACAGTGTAGAATTAGGCTTGAATTGGTGAAGTTAGTATTTTGGCAATTTTCGATTGGTAGGTGAGATTTTGATCTGAGGGTCAGAATGAATTTACGAGAGTTGTTGTAGGTTCGTTAGGAGATTTGGGATGTGTGCGCAAAATTCCTGGTCATTCGGAGGTTTTTGGTTGGGTTTTTGATCAAATGCGTGTTTCGGAAGTTTTAGAAGAACTTACGCTTGAATCCGATATAATTTGATGGTTTTGGTGTTGTTTGAGGTGTTTTGATGATTGGAACAAGTTTGAATGGTGTTTTAGGATGTGTTGGTGCTTTTGGTTGAGGCCCCGGGGGCCATAGGGTGATTTCGAATGGTTAGACGGGAAGTTTTGGACTTGGAAATATAGCAGAAAATGCAGCAGTTAGAGCAGTAGATTTTTGGCCTTTGCGAACGCGAGTGGGCCATCGCATTCATGTAGAAGGATTTGGGGCCCTGAGGTTTTTGTTCTTCACATTCGCAGTTTGGTGTCGCGTTCACATAGGTTCGAGTTTTTGTTCATCGCGTTCACGGGTTGTGCTTCGCGTTCGCATAAGAGGAATTGAGGTCCCACAATTTTTGTTCTTCACGTTCGCGGCATCAGGCTCGCGTTCGTGTAGTTGAATCAGGTAAAGCATCGCGTTCGCGTGTAAGAACCGCGTTCGCGAAGGGTAATTTAGTCTGAGGCAAAATTTGTTCATCGCGAACGCGAGTTGACCCTCGCGTTTGCATAGAGGTAAAAGTCACTGGGCAGAATGATTTTTAATAACATTTCCTCCGTGAGCTAGGTCACATTTTCCACCATTATTGAGCACCTTGAGAGCTTTTTGGGAGAAATTGAAGTGGGTTTCGACTGGGATTGATTGGAGGTAAGCCCTATGAACTAAAAATATGATTTAATTGTGGAATCAACCTAGAAATTCATGAAAACTTGGGAAAAATGGGAAGAACTAGGGCTTGAGTTTTTGAAAATTTAAATTGGAATTTGAAGGGCCATTTGAGATCGGATTTGAGACTTCTTGATATGTATAGACTCTTGCCGAGATAAGGAACTCGTTGATGTGAAAATTTCTGAATTTCGAGAAGTGGGTTCGGGGCTCGAGTTTTGCCAATTTCGAGATTTTTGCTATTTTTCGATTCTTTTCGATTGGGTTATCTTCCCTTAGACTATTGTGACGTATTCGTTGTGGTTTTGGTCAGATTCGACGCGTGAGGAGGCCGATTTGAGAGGAAAGGGCATAATGAACTAGAGATTTGGCCGGCTTGAGGTGAGTAATGATAGTAAATGACGTCCTGAGGGTTTGAAACCCCGAATTTGCACAACGTAGTGCTATATTGAGGTGAAACACGCGCTTAATAATGAGCGCGTGGTTGTTTACTACAGGGGATTGTGACTTGGTCCATCCCGATTGATATTTTACCGCGTATTTTACTAATTTGGGCTTATTGCCATATTTTGGGCTTCATGCCGATTACTTGAATCCTTCGTGGACTTTTATCACCGTTTCATCACTATTTTTATATATTACTTGAACTCAGTCCTATTGATTAATACTGTTTTACAAATTCAGTCACTTTTAATTGAATTTTGAGATTTAATTAATATTTCCAATGTTGTTTGGGCTGAGCACTACTGTTTACTGATGCCCGAGGGGCTTGTGATGATTTCTGGACTGAGTTTGGACGAGGACCATATGTGAAGATATGCTGAGTGATATGAGATGCTTTATTTTCCACGAGGTGGCTTGAGTGATGGGAGGTCGAGTAATGTGAGGCCGAGTGCCAAGTGATGATGCCACGATGTGGCTTGATATAGCGCTTCGGTCGTAAGGGGCCCCTCCGGAGTCTGCATACCCATAATGAGCGCGAGTACCCATATGATCTGAGAGTGAGCCTGAGGGGCTGATACTATGCTGAGTGACTGATACTGAGCCCGAGGGGCTGATACTATGCTGAGTGACTGAGAGTGAGCCCGAGGGGCTGATACTATGCTCAGCGATTAATACTAGGCCTGAGGGGAAGATTACTACTCACTATTTACTTGTTGTTTTACCTAATTTACTTGTTTTTAAAAGGAGATTTCATTTGATTCTTTACGAGTTTACTACTTTAAGTGATTTACTGCCTGGTATAGAATTGCCTTGTGCATTTATGTGTTTTCATGCTTTCAGCCATTATCTATTGTTATTACTCACTGGGTTGGAGTACTCATATTACTCCCTGCACTATGTGTGCAAATTCAGGCATAGCAGAGTCCGTACTTGAGCACTGATTCCTTCCAGACCAGGCATCGATTTAGAGTTTCGAGGTAGCTGTTGACGTCCGCAGCCCCTTGTCTCCCCTATCCTCTATCATTTATGTTTTCTTCAGACTATTGTATCGAATTTTATACTTTGCAGACTTACAGCAGACTCTGTAGTAGCTCATGACTTGTGACACCCCGATTTGAGCTATGTCAGGATGGATTTCCCTTGTTATTATCGATGTTTCCGCAATATTGGCTATCTTAAGCATGTTTTAGTCTTGTTAATTTTAATTGATTGCTTAAAAGAGGTGTTTGTATTGTTCTGGCTGGCCTTGTCTTCACGAGAAGTGCCATCATGGCCGAGGTCGGGAATTGGGTCGTAACATGCAATCATGATGTAATCATAAGTAATCTAACAAATATATTTAAACTATCAAGGTCAGAATAATCATTGAACAAGAGAAAACAACTGTTGTCATTGATAGAGATATGTTGCCACCAACAATCCACAAAAAGAAAGAAAAACATTCAACTATGAGCAAAAAAAAACTGAAAGATAGAAACATCCCTAATTTGGGTCACTAGGGGTACTAAACAAGTGCAAGAGACATGATCTAGGAGTCCTAAGGCTTGAAGGAACTAGAGGGTTGGGATTGGGTTTGGAGAAGATTCAACATGTTCTGAAGAATTCTATCATTCTTCTTCTTTTCTATAGCAAGCTCAGATCTGAGACGATCCTTCTCAGCTTCCACTTCAACCACACGTGCCTTAAGCCTTTCTATTTCAGCAACCTTGGCTGCACATTCCTGAACCAGACTCCTAACCTTGCTGTTGATGGGTGTCCTCTGGGATGAACCAAGTTCATTTGGGATGGCATTGACTTGATAGTCACAAGCAAGCAGAGTATTGATGCCAAAGTGTTTCTTGCTTGAGGCCATTTCCCATTTCTTTAGAGGCACATTCAGCCTGTCCAGAACTGTGGTTAGTATGAAGCTATATGGAGTAGCATAAGACTTGGAGCCATTTATGACCCTGTCTAGTAGCTTGACAATGAAAGCATGCCAATTGATTTGTTTTTATCTCTCCAGGCACTCCATAAGGACAAGATCTATGTAATTAGTAGTGTGCCTTCTCTCCGGGCAATAAGCACTTGTTGACAAATTCAAACACAACCTTGTGCTCAGGCCTCATTTCACCCTTCTGCACAGCCTGGGCTTCATTCACTTCAGCTGAATAACAAAACCTCTTGGTGATTCCAAAGGCAGTAGGGAGGGAGTCTAGGCAAGGACAACTTTGCCTTGTATAGTCATCAAACCCTTCAGAGGGTATGTCCAGAATCTCTCCCAGTTTCTATGCATAAAACTGCACTTGAACTCCTTTCACACAGGCTTTTAACTATGCAATCCTTAACCATAGAATTTGCCATAAATTCAATCGGCTCATTCCTGGCAAGCCTACCATCCATCTGAAGGACCATGTCCTTCCACCCCTGAGCCGCTAAGGCACCTACCAATTTAATCATTCCTGGTTTCACCGGGTCTTTCAATAGTCTTCCTTTTAAAATTTTCCTTCTGCCAAACATGGCAAACCTGTCCTGCTCCTTTTCAGATTCATTTTCTTTTTCTTCTCCACTCCATTCTTCATCATCAGAAATTTTTGCTTGCTTATTTTTCAGTGCAGATTCTGTCCTCTTAGCCAGTGAAGGTTCAACAGCCTCAGACACAGAGGAAGACTTCTTGGAGGAAGTCTTAGGCTTTTTGGAATTGGGGGTAGGAACCTCCACTGTTGTACCTTTTTCTTGATGGACCAGTTGTCGATGCCCCCTTTTTCTCATGAAATCGGGTTTATGACATTTGGGAGGACAACTCTTTTCCCTTTCGGGGTTTGGGTTAGAATTGGAGGTTGAAGAGTTGACACCTAATGATTAAGTGCATTAGGACACTAAAAGGGGTTTTTGAGTTGGAAAACCAGAGTTCGGGTAAGGGCTAGAAATTATCTCGAGGGGAAGGTGTTAGGCACCCCTCAAGATCCACTAGTGTGGTTCCCGGCCATGTTATATTGTGACATAAATGCAAACAAAAAGTAGGCAAGCAAGAACTACGAATACAAAGGGGGTTTTCACATAATGGTTGCAAGAGATTAAAGAAGTTAAAGAATCTGAAATTTGAGAGAAGAAACGACTTTAAAATTCTGAATAGACGAGTAAAAGAGGAAATCTTCACATAGTTATTGCAAGTTAAGAGCAGTTTAAAAGGCTGAAGTTGTGAAAAAAAGAAGTAGTTGAAATTCTAAAATAAAAATGAATAAATGAGGAAATGGATCCTAAGTCTATACATAATATGGATCATCCCATGCAACACCCGATAATCGTTTATACACGTGGTGTTATCGCGTAGTCATCATATCCATATCTACCCTTTCCCGCCCCATTAAGGTATTAATCGTGGAATGGTCTCGTTTTACTTATTACATGCTATTACCAGCCCCAATCCTATCAGTCCCAGAGGCATTTGGGACTACTAATCCTAAAGGGAAGGGAGATTTGGCTTTTCAGAGTTTCAAAAAGGACAAAATTCTAATGGACAAACAAAACACATAAAGAAGTTAAAGGGGAAACACATAGCAGTTTAAAGGCTCAAACATGCCTCCTCACTTAAAGAAACAATTTGTTCAGCATGACTTACATATACTGGTTATGGTCTGAATTAAACTTAAACATAATAAGGGTGGTTAATTTAGCACATATTTTCAGATAAGAAGTCCGAATTAAACCTGCATGCTGGTTGTAATTATTAAAGATTGGAAAAGTTAATTAATCACCTACAGATTTGCCTAGATGAGGTCTAGAAGTGTGGTATCTAATATTTACAGAAAAGGCATGCTGATTTTAAAAGAATATTACTGATTTAAGAAACACAATTTGCAGATATTAAGCGACATTTTTTACTACTGATTTTAGACTTGTAAATGAGTTAGACGATTCAGATTCATTTAGTTATCCCTATAGGCATGATTTCTAAGCGTGATTGATTTAGAACGTGTGCAAGAGTGCAGGAATCCTACGGGCATAGTATCTAGAGTGCATTTGTTATTATTAACCTATAAACTGTTTGCCTAAGGTGTGTAAAAGCGCAGAAACCTGTAGACAAGATTTCTAATGCAAATGATCAACTTATAGGCAAGATTTCTATATGCAATAATGAACATCCTATAGGCATGATTTCTAATGCGATAATGAACAACTTATAGGCAGGATTTCTGTATACAATAATGAACAACCTATAGGCATGATTTCTAATGCAATAATGAACAACTTATAGGCATGATATCTATATGCAGACGTAAATGAAACTTATAGGCATGATGTGTATATGCGAGTGTGAATACAATTTATAGGCGTGATTTCTAGTGCAGTAGTGAACAATTTATGATTGCAGAAGTAAACCTAAGGCATGATAGCTACCCCATATGCATAACATGAGAGTCCCTCCCCAATTTTACTATACACCTCGTAGTTATTACAAATTATCACAACTTGAATGAATCTAGAATGAACAACTAAATAAAATACATTAGAAATTAAAAAATCCAACCAAGGAGAGCCTAATTTAGACTCCTAGTTTAACATATGGAGTAAACCAACTTCCAAGGACCAAATTTTCCATAGTATTTCTCTTAACTAGGATATGTCAAAGTTCCAAGGAGTTTCATGAACTCCAGCCAATGCTTACACGCCAAATATCATTATAGTGCAGTGTGGAAGGGCCAGCCGTCGAATGTCCAAGTTTAGAGGGAACTCAAGGTCCCAAGGCAAGGCTCATAGGGGGGGCAAGACTTAGAGTCTAAGAATGAGTGTAAGTGCAATAGAGGGGGACTGGGGACAACAATGGCTGGCTAGTGGTCATGCCCAGCAATTGGGATGCTGGCACACCCCTGACCAGCCTGTCAGCTTTAGAGTTTAGAGTTAAGACCTGTTGAAGGTCAGGTTCAGCCTTGGACAACAATTTGGATGCTTCTAGGCTATACCTTAACTCAGCACACATAGGGGATAGGGTATATGGATTTTATACTAGCAACAAGGTACAAGGAAAGGGCAGGACAAGGGGCATACCAAGCAATAGGACATGTTGGCACACCTTCCAGCCTACCAAAGGGTTAGGGGGTTAAAAAACTTAGGTCATAGACAACAATTCTTGTCGCCATGCCCTAAGTCCCCTCACAAACACATAGGGGTAATGGGGTAGGGAGCAATTGTTTATAAGGAAGAGAAACAGGCAATAGCATGTAGGCACTTTAAATCAGAGGTTACACTTTACAAAGAATAGAAAGTAGACATAGATACAAGGACTGTAAATAAACCATTGGGGTGATGCTGAAATTAATTTTAGGACATACCAGTTTCAAAGAAGCAAGTAAAGAGAAGCAGTAGTCTTGTAAAAGCCAAATTGCAGACAAGAAGCAAGAATACTATAAGTTCAAAGGAGAATTGTGATTGTGATTTTAAGAGTGTGTGAGATTGTTCAAAAATCCGTGTGTCTTGTGTTAAGGAGCTATGTATTTGTAGTGTAGAAAGCAGACAGAAACAAGGTAAGAAATAATTTTGAAAGCTGATTGCTATTCAATTACACGAAATTTTCCCTTAATTAAGGGATTCAAATTCAAACGAGCATAACTAATTAAGGAAACAAATTAATCAAACTCTTTTCAAAGCAGTACAAGAGGGGTAAATACATAATAGTTATTTAAGGGAAAGGTTTTGATAGCACACGGTTGTGTAATTAAGGAAAGAGAATCAATTAACAGCCATGAAACCAGAAGTCCAAATACTTGGTGTGAATGAACCCAGTCAGAAAGGTGAAGAAAAGGTTTTACTTAAGAAGAATCAGTAACAATCAATTAATCCCCCAAAAAAAGGATTCTGATTCAATCATAAGTTGGAACGTTTAACACACACATATAAAAAGAACTTTCATGCTAATCAGAAAAGCCTAGTATAAACGAATTCAGAGTCATAAACAAAGAGTTTCAAATTCAGTACGTAGGTTCAAAAAAATGAGTTTGAGAGAGTCCAGGGCTCCAAATAGAACTCTAGTCCAAACACAAGACCAAACTCATCAAAAACCCCAAATCCTAGGGTTTTTAACTTAAATCATATGCAGAGAAGACAAATAACTGAAACAGGCTCAGAGGTCTTTTTCAGAGACTCATGAGAAAACAAACAGGTAAAATAGCAAGTTCGGAACAAACATAGTGCAAAAGTTGATTTGGAACATGAAGAACATGTTTCAAGGAAAGTTTGGAATTTAAACAAATTCAGAAGACAGAGAGGTAGTATAAACTTAAGGAAACAGTAGATGAAACATGCCTAGAAAGCACTCAAACAAAGTCCAGAACAAGGCAACTAATGAACCAAAAGTTTAGTAGAAAATACAGTTAAAGGAACATAGGGGTACAAGAACACATAAGATAAACGTGGGAGAGCATGATATAGAAACCAGTAGAAGAAAGATCAGAGCAAAATAGAAAAACATTCATAATAAGGAAAACATAAGAACATAGGAGAAAAATATGAGAGGTAGAAAAGAGAACATAAGAACCAAAGCATAGACAGATTCACACAAAGGAAAGAAGACAAAGAGTCAGAGAAACATTTTGAACATTTCAGAAAACCTAAAACGAAAAGAAACGACTTTGAAAGTAATTTTTTTAGAAGAAAGTCGGGAAACCTTTTGAAAACTCAAAATAGAGCATGGATACACACAGATCTAAAGATAATCGGAGAAAAACCTCAAACAGCTAGGGTTTTAGATGAAACCTAGAATGAGAAAGATTTGGAAAGGGTCCAATCTAAGTCAGATAAGGCTGGAATCGGGCTCAGGAAGCCAGGATATGCCGGAGCCAGGCCAGAGATGGCCGGAAGTCTCGAGTCGGCGGAAGTCTGAGTGAAGACCTTTGAGGTATGGCCTCGAACCTTCGAGCGTCAGGCATATAGGAGCAGTAGGAGATGAGCATAGATCGTCCATGGCCTGAGAGGCCATGGATTCCGGTGAGTCAGAGGTCGGAGAAGACGAGATAGGCTAGGGTTTCATGGAACCTTCTCGAGAGTTTAAGAGAGGGGGAGTGTTTGAGGGCAGTTGAGAGAAGGGAAATGAGGGGATTAGGGTGGTCGTTTAGATTAAAAAACGTAAGGATGAGTAGGGGCCGTTGATCTCTGAGATCAACGGCCATGATAAGAGGGGGCCTAGGTCGGGTAGGTTTTACTTGGGTCAAGGGTGGGTTAATTTGAAATTGGGCTGGTCTGTTTGAGATTGAAATTTGGGTTTTAATTGGGGTTGATTTAGGCTATAATTGAAACCAAAATGTGGCCAGATTTTAAATAATCACGTTTACCACTTTTTATTTTTTATAAAATAGTAAAAATGATTTAAAAGAAAATTGAAAGCACTGAGACAATTAATAGTATATAAAAATTAATTTAAAAATATTGAAATCAATTTTATAATTATAAATGCAATAAAATCTAAAAATAGGCTAAAATTACAATTATATGCATTTTAGCTTTAAAAAATACCAAATGAATTTTGAAAAATATATAAAAATTACCCTAATAATATTTTGGTATAAATATGAGAATAAAATAAATTACTCATCAAAATGATAATTTTGGGAATAACTATTGATTTTATACTGTTAAAAGGGGGTAATGAATTGGTTTAAAAATCTTTTAAAGACTGAAAAAATAATAAAACACTCGGTCATGCTCATATATGCATACATATATTATTTTGAAAGTAGATTTGCATATAAAATATATGGAGAAAAATTGGGTATCAACACCAGTTCCATCTCCTCTTCCTCAATAGCCGCCGAGGATTCTGCAATCTTTCCCTTTCCCTTCTCCATTTTCTTTTTCTTACTTTCTTCTAAGGCTTTTTGTAGATCAGTTTCACTCTGTTTTACCCTGCTTCTTGTGGCTCTACCCCTAGGCACTGAAGAGGTAGTAGGTGCTGGGGATGAATCCTTTCTTTTCTTGGGAGGCTTGGGAACATTTGTGGCTTTTGTTGTAGGAGTTCTGTGTTTCTTTGGGTCATAGCTTGCCCCAATATTTTTCAGTAGATCAGCTAAGGTCTCTTCAATAGATGAAACATGTTCACCTCTATATTTTCTCAGATGAACCAACCCCTCAACAGCTTCCCCAGAACCACTTCCCCCTTACTTCAAGCCACTCACTTCTACCCCTTCACGTTCAACCCTACAAATAGCAGGTACTACACTATTCCCAATTCCCCTCTCTTCACCACATGCACCCTCTCTCTCTTTTTCTTTTTCATAGTTCGTTTTACCTCCACTCCTACGTTTTTCAGCAATTCAACATTCCTAATTGGTCCGACCAGAACAAACCTAGTCTTTAAGTTTTCAATCACAGATGAACTTACCTCAGCAGGAGATTCTTGAGTCTTCTCAGAGTCAAAATTCCCATGTCCTTCCCCCTCAGTTGCTGATTGATAGGATTCAGACTCAGAGCTGGAGTCGGTATATTGGAGTTTGACTTTGCCTCATTTGGCATGCTTTCAACCTTTCATTTGTTGATACCCAATTTTTCCCTGTATATTTTCATATATAAAAAATACTTTCAAAATAACATATATATGCATATATAAGCATTCCCAAAGGTTTTAAGTATTTTTCCCAATTTTTAAAAGATTTTTAAAATCAATTTATTGTCCATTTTAACAGTACAAAATCAATAATTATTCCCAAAATCATCCATTTTGGTGAACAATTTATTTTATTCTCACATTTATATCAAAATATAGTTAAAGTAATTTTTTTTTTGTATATTTTACAAATTTATTTGGCATTTTAAAAGCTAAATTGCATATAATTATAATTTTAGCCTATTTTAGGATTAATAGCATTTTATAATTACGAAATTGATTTCAGTATTTTTTAATTAATATATATTAGTTACTGATTCTGTACTTTTAATTTAATTTCAAAAATTATTTTTACTATTTTTTATAAAATCCAATGAAAAACTGGCTATTTAATATATAGCCCCAATTCGTTTCAATTGTAGCCCCATTATATTTCAATTTTAGCCTCCAATTGACCCAATCTTAATCCCCAATTGGACCAAGCCAATTTCAATTTTAACCCAACCCCTTAACTCGTTCATCTAACCCGACCTAGTTCCGAACTAATCTGAGCCGTTGATCAAATAAGATCAACAGACCGCATCCCCCTTTCCATAATTAAACTCGCACCAACCCCCTCCTCCCCCCCATCCCATTTTTGAGAATCCTCATCTCTCTTTATCTTTCTGTTACTCTCTAGAAGCCCCATTGGCTTCTCCCCTCCGACGGGGTCTGTTCACCTTCTCCGACCGGTCTTCTCATTGGAACCTATGGCTCATCACTATTTCTTGGCCATCTACCCACTTCTCAACTACTCAGTGATATCCTAGGCTCTTCAGATGAACCTGGAGCGGTTCACTCACCCCCTATGGGTCTCTTGCCATTTTTCGGCCAACCCTCGGCCGTTTGAGTAAGTTTGTAGTCTCTCCGGCTTAATCTATGGCGTTCATGAGGTTTGCCCTTTTTTCTGGGTTCCACAACACCCTAGTCCTCTGTATTTTGGGTTTTCTATTAAGATCCGTTCTATATTTACGATGCTATGAAGTTTCTTCATGTTTTTCTTCGGAAAATTTTTGTTCTTAACAATTTCAAGAACTAAGGGTTCTCGACCCTGTTCTCAAAACAGTTTTCCTTTGATTTTTAAACATCTCTACTGTGTTTAAGCGATTATTTTATGCTTTCTTGTTGCCTTGATTGTTATGCTGAAACCCCAATTTTTAAGTTAATCTTTATTATGTGTATCCGTTTGTTACTTAATTGTGTGCACTCATGTGTTCTCTGTGACTCCTGTTTAATTCACCACTATGACCTTTTTTTGTTGATTTCTATCAATATCTCTTCCTGTTAATCATGTGACTGCTATTTAAATGCTTGATAATTCCGACATTTACCCTACTAGCTGTTTTCTTGATGATTTGTGCTGATCTTTTTGTGTAAAAATCCCATGCTTGTGATGTTTTCCTTAAATACATGATCTTGTGTATTCCTTCTGTAATTCTGTACCAATTTTTGAAATATTTCTATATTTATGTGATGCTTTCCTTAATTACTTTGGATTCCCTGTGATTACAATTGGATCCGGGATCCTCTTGGTTGATTTTCAAACTGATGCCCTATTTTTACTTTATAAATACACTGTTATTTCAACTTTCCTTAATTACCCCTATGTATTTTGCCTTGTTTATGCACTATGTGATTTGTTTGCCCTAATCAGCCTTACTAAGCTGATTTCTTTTCCTTATTCTGCCTTGACTTACTGTTTGAACTAGACTCCTTAATTAAAGGAGTCCAGTTGTCTTAATTGACACTAATTGATTGTTATTTCCATGTTTGTGCACTCTTTGCCTATGTACTGATTGTTTTCAAAACTATATAAAGACATGTCTTCCCTCTTTACAAACACACTAAGATTCACACTAACAAAGACACTGACATACACATACACAAATTGACATTGAGATCACTGATCACACAACCACACCCAAGATTGAGTAATCTCTACTGCTCTTGTGCTTTTACATACTACTACTGCTCTCATCCTGCATATTACTGTTCTACTGTTGCTCTCCTTGTCCTGCATATTGCTACTGTTGTGCTATCTCCAGCACTTTGCTGTTCTCTATTCTCTAACTGGTATATTTTTCTGATTTAGCTTTATAGCATCTACACACAATATGTTTCAGTTTTTTTGTTTACTACTTACTATTCCTTATGTGTTTCATCCTTTGGTTCCACTGCTTACCATGTAACTAGATTAACCCCTATCATGTATTCCCTTTTTGTTAAGTCTGAATGTGTACCGTGTTTTTCATATGGTTCCTTGTAATTATATCATTAATACAGTCTGATATGTCTCCAGTTCATTCTGAGACTCTAGTATGCTTATGTGTTCATGGGTTGCTGTTTCTTACCCTGGCCTGATTATTGTTACTTGCTCTCATTATGTGCTTAAAACCTGCCTCTCCTGCTACTTAAGTATTATGTAATCCTGATCCTATTAATCTGTGTTATTATGTGAGAACTATGTGGTAACCATGTGATAGCTATAACTCTATCTAAACGCTGATATCAAAGTTATCTGTCCCCAGTCCCTTATCCCTGTTTGTGTTTGCTCTTTCATGAGTTCTTTACCTGTTGGCTGCAGTTGTATTGCCTCTCTCTGTGATAAACTGTTTTACCAAAATCCTTCACCATTTTCTAAAATCATCTTTTCAAAGCTGTTGTCTCAATTACTCTTTTCAACTTAAATTCTCTTTAAACTCCGAGCACCTCCCCACTACTCTTAGACTCTAGGTCCTGCCCCC
>MU701874.1:121795-158234 GCA_026770625.1 Nicotiana glauca | reverse complement strand
AGGGCCTGCCCCCCCCCCCCCCCTCGAGTGAGCACTGCCTTGGAAACCTCTGAGTACCCATTGAACTCTGACACAAAAGGGCTGGCCTTCTACACTGCACTTACTCATCCTTGGCTAGGGTGCCTGGGTGTGAGCACTATCTAGGATCATCTGAGGTCCTTAGAGACTATGACACACTTGGGTTGGAAGGCCATGGCATATGGCAAGTGAATTTGGTAATTTGGGCCTACTGTTAGGCCTTCTATAGTATATGTGAGCACGTGATTTTTGTCCTATATGAATTACTCCCATAAAATATCAGAAAATAATTTTTTCCAATTTTTGCAATGTTAAAGGATTTTTTTGTAGAATTTTATTAATTATTTGCATTTTTGTGCATATTTAATTTCCATTCAAAATAAAAAAAAATACCAAAAGTACCATGCATTGCATTTAGATTTTGTGTTTATATTTTAGAATTAATCAATTAATTAGTTGCTTTATTAAATAAAAATCACAAAAAAATGGCTCATTTTTACATTCTTAGCTTTTAAATTTTGGATTATTAAGTTTTCTCTTTGATTTAGGATAAATTAAATTTTATTAATATTATAGTTAGACAATTAGATTAATTTTATAATTTTAATTGATTTAGAAATTTAATTTAGGTTTTTAATTAATTAAAGAAAAGAAAAGAAAATTGAAAAAAAAATTGGTTTTAAATTTGAATTGGGCCATACATTTTAGAAGCCCAAGTTTTTCCCCTAACCCTACCCAAACCGGGTCGAACCGACCTAACCCAACACCCACACCCTAACCCTACCCTCTTTATCTTTCCCTTTAACCTAAAATATAGGGGGAGACACACAAAAGTTGAGTGTCGTATTCATCAGGAGAAGACACCCTAAACTTCTTCTTCTTCGAATTTTTTCAAAACAACAGACCTCAGGAGATGACCCCCACCCCAGATTCTTCGTCTTCCTCACCCTTTAACCCAACCAGCCATGGCCAAAATTACCCGATTCTTTAATTTCCTCGTCCGAATTTGTTGGTAGCAGTTCAGTGACAGCCATGGTTGAACAGCATTGCCGAACCACCAGTGTTTCACCATTTTCTGTCTAATCTTCTCACTCTATTATCTCGCTCACAGATCTGAAGGAAAATAAACAAAAAATGTTTCAATTCTTCTTAGTTTCAATCTGACTCTAAATCGTAAATACAGAAAACTCAAGTTTCCACTCTGACTTTGGGTTCCAAATACATGGAGATTAGCTGAGGATCGTTGACTGCTCGTGAAGTTCAAGTTCGTTGGTTCAGAATCAATTTCTATTGCTCTTTTGTTCGTTTGCTTCCGGACACACGAATTCCAGCGCCGGATTTGCTTGTAATGGCTATTTTAATTCAGGTTCATATTTTCTCATTATTTCTGTTGTCGGCAATGTTATTGTGATTGAAATATGGTGATGCCCTATTCTCTTGGATACTGTGATTGTAGTCTCAATTGATGTTTAAGGACAAATATTTGACATTCTATTTTTGTCGTTAGGCATCCGATTCTGTTAGGTGAATTGGAATATTAGCAATTGAAAATTGGGTTGTTTATGTTGTAACTTCATTCATGGGTGATTGACTTAGTGTTAATTTATCATGTTTTTGATTCGTCAGCCTTCGCTGTTTCTATGTGATGCTTGCATTAATTTGCATCCCTATTTCATGTTAAAATACAGTTTTAAGTTCCATATTCTCGAAACTATACATCTGTTGCATTAGTGAGTAGTTACTTGGTATCCCATGCACCGAAGTGATTTTCTCGTGGTCAAGATTGATTAAACATGTGCTCCTTCTCGTTAAAATTTTCATAAGTTAGTGAAATGGTCATAAAGGGGCCATCAGTTTGATTTAGCTCTTGTACGAATTGCCTAGAAGTCAGAATCACTATCGAATCTGTCGGTTTACATTTGGTCTCTAATGCACATATACTTCACGTCAAATTGAGATGCTTGAATTAGTTGCTTGTTTTGTTTTCTTTGAAGTGCTATTAATTAATATTTGTTGAAATCACTTGGTTATGGTAAAAATTCTGATTTGTGGGGATCAATACCTTTGAAGGTCTATTTGGTTTGCTCATTTGGTTGGCATTTGAGTTGGTAATTGGATTAATCTCATCAGGGAAGTCAAAAAGAGTTGCACATGTATTTGAGTCAATTTATATGAAATTCTCTTTGGTGGTTATCTGCTTTGTTTTCTTAAAGAATCATGTGAAAATCGGGTTTCATTTGTGTAAGTCTACTTCTTGTCTAGTTAATTTTCTTATTGTATATTAAGTTAGATGTGTAGGAAGATTCACAACTCCACATAGTTTATGGCCCTTATGAGTTAATTTAGAAGCTTGGGTAGAATAATTCGAGGTGCGCCATGCCAAACAAAAATAACAATTGTGTGGCCCTCATTTTAATTAGTTTTAACTTAACCTTAGAATCCGAGGCGTGCCATTAGCAAAATTTCATGGCCCTCGCAAATTTAAAAACGTGTAGTTGCTTTAGGCGCGTACTTTAATAACATTACCTTCCTAAACTCGGGTATACATCTATGTGACAAAAATTCAAATCTCAACATTAGATAAAATGTGTTATGAACTGCAAGTGCATTTATGTGACGTGGTTCGAAAAATATTTTAAATAACGTTGCAATCTTCCTTTAATTAATTAAATAAAAGCGGTTTGAAAGATAATTGAACCATAGGTTAAACATGTACTAAAATTAGATAATAGTCTATTTATAACAGTTGAGCGATCGTGCTAGCACCACGGAACTCGGGAATGCCAAACATCTTCTCCCGGGTTAACGAAATTCCTTACCCGAATTTCTGGTTTTGTCGACTGTAATACAGAGTCAATCTTTCCTCGATTTGAGATTTGAACCAGTGACTTGGAACAACATAAATCTCCCAAGTGGCGACTCTGAATTTTCAATAAACAAAGAATCCCCTTTTGATTGTCCTTTAATTGGAAAATTCCCTTTATATTATACCCTTTCCGGGGGTGTAGTGAAAAAGGAGGTGTGATAGCTCTGGTGACTCTGCTAGGAAAAAGAACCCAGAATCTAGTTTAGGGTTCAGAATTTGAGCTTAGATGAATTGTTATATTTGGCTTTATTTATTATCTGATTTTATTACATGTTTGGGCCTAATTTTCTAAGTGTTGCTTTTTACCGTGTTGATATTATCTGAACTGTATATAAACTATTACGAAACCCCTCTCTTCTCATCTTCGGGGATGTGCTCGCTAGTCGAGACTCCCTATTCTGTTAGTGTCATACCTTAAAATAAGAAAGAGGCTCGGACAAGTTACTAAGCCGGATGGCCATTTGGTTCCCGGTACATAGCCCCTTCCTCGACTCGAGTTGTTTCGGCTCGAGTTATCCGCTCGGTTACACAAGTCTAGAACAAATGCCCAGGCTTTGAACTTAAAATAACTCGGCCTAATGCCGGATCCCTAGTAGGAATGCTTGTTTGAATCATGTGCATTCGACTTAGGGGACTCAACACAGGGGTTGGGTCCGTCTCGGACAGGTGTACCCAAAATAACAGACCATCTTGATACATCCTATGTGCTACATGTTGCATTTTTCCTAGGGTAAAAGGGTCATTTGATGGACCAATGATAGCTGAGGGCAAATGAAAAAAATGAAAAAGAGAAAAAGAAAAAGAAAAAGAAAAAGAGAGGGTGAAATGTGAAAATAAAGCAAGTTAGGCCCGTAAAGCTTGAACTTCAAAAAAAAGAAGAAGAGATTTTTGCACTTTTTATTATTTTTCAAAAATTAAAAAAAAAAAGAGGAAAAAGAAAATCCAAAAGGAGTTTGCATATTTCATCATGTTCAAGGAAAAGACAAAAAAATATATTCTCTTTAAGTTAGTTATTTTTTTAATTTTTGCCCGCATCCAATCTACCCGAACTACGCATACCTGATTCTCGTCTTTCAGGACAGGATACGTAGGCAACCCACATAGGGTCCCGTCTTCCGAGTGAGTTTAGGTTCTTGGCTTCGCGGGGTCTTAGCAGAATCTTGCACTTTTAGCCACATAGGTTAGTTTTAGAATTCAGAAGTTACTTGTTAGAAATTGTGTGAATTGAGTTGTGTCAATGGACTCTACTATTGAAATTTTTAGAGTTCAAGTTCAAGTTCTCTTGTCAAACTTATTTTATGCTAACGAAAGTTCTGTTGGGATCAATCCTTATTTGTTGGGGCATTGTTTTGTGACTTCAATGCAATCTATGAGTTATTCGTAGGGAAATGTTTGAAAGTAAATCCTTCATTGAACACCAATTATCTTTATGCTAAGACTGCCAAGTTCTGAAGCTTGTCTTGTTGAAGTTTACCTCTATTTGTGGAGAAGTTTTTGGAGTAAATTGATAGCTAAAATTCTCCTAGTTTGAACTTGTTACCATCAGTTTTAATAGTTGTTGTCGTCGTTGAGTTTAATAGAGATGATTCAGTTGGACTAGATATTGAGCATGCTTGAATTGTGATTCATAAGCTAAATCTGCGAAAACTTTGTGTTAGTTGAGATTGTGCTTTAGTTCAACAGTGATAGTTGAAATCTGGTTTTTACTTCTAAAATGTTCTCCTAGTTGAATTGAGTGCTTTTATTACATAAACTATTGTCCAATTGGTTAGAATCTGCTGATAGAAGTTGATGCTGAGCAATAATTTGTTGTTTGTTTCCTGTTGTTGTAAAGGGTTTTGTGCTTGCTGCCCACAGTCATATATTGTTTAGTTTTTGCTTATCAGTGAAGATTTCCGCATTTCCTTTGTAGATTGGTGTTACTATAGTTTTTCTGAACAATTGAGGGAATTTCGCGAAGGTTTTAGCTTCAGTTTAACTTAGCTGCATTGCTCTAGTTTATGTGACAACAATACACTACTGAAGTTTTAGTTTTGAGCACTCTTTTGAAAGCAGATTCTGCACTATTCAGCTGAACTTTGTGGTTATTCTGATTCAATGTTGTTGTGATTCCAATACTTTGATTCTACTGTTGAGGTCGTCATTTTGAGCTAGAAATTTTTATGTCTACTGCTGCTGAATTTAGCGCTCAAGGTGTTGCTGAAGTTCTGAGTTTTAAGCAGCAATTGAATAGCAAACCTGCACCAGCTTGTTCGAGTCTTTGAATTTTGCATTTAATTGAAATCTGTTGATGTAATACAAGTTCCCTAACCCTATTTTTATTTTTCTGCAACATTTTGTGAACCTGAAATTGGGTTTGGATATTAGAGCTTGTTTGAAGAATTTTGAACTCAAATAGGAGTGTTTCAGACTGCTATTGAAAGTTGTTGAAACAGCCTTGAAAATCTGCACTTTTTGCATCAGTTGTCTAGTGAGTGCAAGCTGATTTTTCTTCATAGTTGAATTCAGTTGATTACAAATGTTTTGGTGATTACAAATGTCAGTTGGTCCAGCAGGCTGTAGAGTTGTCTGCAGCACAATTTTCTGCTTGGTTCTAAATCTTAATTGCATTTTCGAGTTTGATCCTGCACAGTTGCTGAGTTTCTAAACTGGGCTGCTGAAATCTGTATAGCTGTAGATTCTACCCTGCTGCAGCCTAAGAACTGCTCTGATTTCTGCTATAATTCTACATTGTTTTAGCTTGTTAGCTGAAGAGCATTTGAGCTAGAAAAACCTATCGTTTTGGGGCTGAAGTTTGGTTATTAATTTTCAGATTGTACTGCCTGTTTTTCTAGCTACAATTTTCAGATTGTACTGCCTGAAGTGAGATCTGAAGTCATCTACAGTGGAAAAGTTTTGTTGTTAGTTAGGAGGTGTATCATGATAAATAGTAGTGGAGGATTGGATGCATTAGGTATTGAGGTGGAATTACTGGTTTAACATTAGTCTTTTACATTCGATTTTGAAATGTTTAATTATTGGTATATTGCACTCAATACAGGTTTACATTTACTCGGTTTAACAGATGATATGTGATCAATATTACACAAAAAAATTCACATATTAAATGCTTGCCCAGCAGATGCTCGAGGTAAAAAGTTGTTTCCTTTTATAGGCATGGTGCTTGTAAGTGTGTTATTAATTATCTAGATGGCATTTTCTAGTCTTTTGTAGCTATTTTAAGTTTACTTCATGTGAGTTGTGTTGTGATGGATCTGTGCATATGCTTTCACATAAGGGTTCGCAGAATAATTTTAAGGGGTACTGTATGGTTCATGATTGCTGTTTTAGTTGAATGACATATGAAGGTTGGATGTTAAAAAAAAAGAAGAGAAAGTAGAAAGTAAAGAATGAAAAGAAAAGGAATTTTTTTTTGAGATTACTACTTTCTTTTGGGTGATGTGTTAAATGTTTATGGAACTTGCTTGAAGTATATTGAGGCTACAAAGTTGTTCGGTTGAATTACCATTGCTCCAATTGTTCAAGAACAATGCTCGGGAGATTACCATTAGGCTACAACTTTCTTAGTTATTGTGAGGCTGTCCAGAATTACAGAATTGACCAGTTTTTGCATATGTGACCATCTTTTGTAAATGGTTTGGCCATCAGCTAGTAGCTCACCTTTAAAAGAGGGTCAAGAGTTAGATAAGGTTGGATTTGTATCTTTGTTGCTTAGTATTAGATGGTTTTGGTGGTATTGAAATGGTTTCAAGTTGATTTTCAAAAAAAATAGAGAAAAAAAAGAAAAGAAAAAAAAATGTTTTTGTGTTTCTTAGAGCTTTCATGGTTTGAGTTTTTTTTAAAAAAAATGAGTTAGTTTATTTGCTCCATTCTCGATCTTCCAGAACTATGCAAAGATTTGATTCATGCAGGGTGATGATATGTAGGCAATCTACATAGGGTTCAATCGAATCATTTTTTTTATTATTAAAAAAAGGAAAAAGAAAAGAAAAAGAAAGGAAAAAGAAAGGAAAAAGAAAGGAAAAGAAAAAAAGGGAAAAAGAGAAAAAGAAAGAAAAGATGGTGAAATTGTGGGAGGGGAGAAATGAGAAGGAAGAAAAAGAGCGATAATTAGAAGGAAAAAGAGGAAGGAAAAATGAGCAAGCAAGTGATAGAAAAGCAAAGAAAAGAGAGATTGAAATGAACAAATTGGGATGATGCCAACTGAACTTTATACCCTTGAAGTTATTTTAGAACCGATAACTGTGGCTAGGTGCATTGCACGTAAAGTGAGATTATCCTATGTTAAATGCCCTAACGCTAACGTGATGGCTTCATTTTATTGTATTCATAGCAGAAGGGTGGTTGGTTTGTGGTTTTTAAAGTGGTAACGTTTCTCTACAATACAAAGTCAAAAGGCAATGGCAGACAACAACAGAATTGGGTTGGTTGATAGGGGTGCTCGAAAGCAGTTGGTTGAATAGAACACTGGTTTGGCTGATGAGGTAAGGATGTTAATACAGCACATGACAGACATGTATTAGGCTTGGATGACTGGGAAGGCACCACCCCCGCCACCACTTAGCTTTTTAGATGCCATCCTTACCTAAGCTCCGGACACAATGCTAGATGATCTTCCATACTCTCCAGATCCACCCGCTTATCTCCAAGCTCATGATAACCAATATTACCCCTCAAAGGTTGCCCACAAGGCTCCCTACTCATACAAATAGGGCCCACAGAATGAGCCTCATGTTGAAAATGAAAGGTTCAAAGGAAGAGAAGGGAAAGATGGGATACATAGGAGGCTGAAAGGCATAGAACAGTCCTTGAAGAACGAGCAAGGAATGGGAGACCAGGGTAGCATAACTTACAAAAAACTGTTTGTGTCCCCTGACGTTCGCCTGCCCGCGGGGTTCAAAGTGCCAAAATTTAACTTGTATGATGGGTGCGGAGATCTGGTAACCACCTGAGGGTTTATTGCAGTGAAATGAAAAGGGTTGGAGAGAAAGATGACTTGTTGATGGCATATTTCAGTAAGAGCTTGACTGGGACAACTTTGGAAAGGCATAATCTTTAAGATGTCGATAAGTGGCCTACATTGGGTGACATGGCTAAAGATTTTGTGCGATATTTTCAGTGCAATAAAGACATTGTCCCAAACCGTTCCTTCCTATCTCAGATGGAAAAGAAACCCAAGCAAAGTTTTAGGGAATTTGGGGTCAGATGAAACGAACAAGTTGCTCGGGATAGTCCTCCCGTTGATAGAAAAGATATCGCTGAGCCCCGCCGATGATAGGGTCCAGTGGTCATTCTTTCCAAACGTCTTCAGCCTCAACTCCAACCCCAAACCTGTCCCCAAGTTCCACATAATCCACCACTAGGTTACTCTCTACACCGGCGACAGGGTCTAGTGGTCGTTCTTGCTAAATGCTTTCAGCCTCAATACCGACCCCGTGAACATCCCCAAACTCCACATAAGCCACCCCAATATTATTCGCCGAACAACATCCGACCATCTGTCCAACCACCGGGTCATTCCCTGGGGCGAGCACCAGTATCCCAAAATCCATGTGTGCCTTCACAACATTTTCAAGCATCCAAAAATCCTAGAAAACTAAGGCATGGAGGGAAACAAAGGCAAAAAGATAATTTCACGCCCATTGGAGAATCCTACACAAGTTTTTCTGAAAAGTTAAAGCATTCTGGCCTGATTGAGCCGCTCCTCGGCTATACTCCAGGCCCATAGGCGAAAGGCTTTGATCCTAATGTTTGATGCATGTACCGCTCTAATATCCAGGGACATAGCATTGAAGACTGTCACTATTTGAAAAGGGAAATAGAAAGAATGATTCAAGAAGGGGTAGTTTTGGTCAACGACAGTGGCAGGGAGCATGTGAATCCTCTTGGGAACTTGTTGATTAAAGTTCATAATGGTCTTGGCAATATTGATGCGAAACTCAGTGGCTAAGATGCCGTGCTTGGTAATTGGGAAGACGATCCATTTCTTGGTTAGCCGGAGTGGAGTTTCGGTGGTTTATTTTGTTGTCATTTCTGTTGTACGGGTTATTTCAGGGTTGTAATCAGCATATTGTCTTATGACTCAAGCCCTTCTATCCTTTCATTTTGCCTGGTTTGTCTAGTTGTAGTAGCTCGTTTAGTACTGTCTAGGTTTGTTCTAGGGTTGTAACCCCAGTCTAGTTTGCTTATCTTGTTGTTCGAACTGTTTCACCATCTGTCTAATATAATTTCCTATTTTTTGCCATTTTCTTTTGCTTAGTTCTCTTTTCTTTCCATAGTTCTTTTCTTGTTGGCTCTAGTGACATGACATGCATGCGTAATTCTTAGCATGGTCTTGAAAAGTCAGTTTAGTCATGAGGAAATGAAACAATTTTGATGATGTAGGGTATTTGAGGGAAGTAAGTGAAGGCATTTTGAGATCACTTCAAGCCCGAATTGTGTGAAACTGGGGCAGATGGAACATAAAGAAACCTTATTGAAATGCATCATGCCGCATCAGATTGAAGCTAAAGGCAAGTCTGCCCAAATTAACAGGGACCGTTCGTGGCAATGAGAGGGAGAGTATTGTCCAATGGTGCTTCCTATTTAACAAATCTAGAAGGAAAATGTGTGGATATGGTTATCAAGTCTAGTACAATCAAAAGATGTTACGAATGTTTTCCTTGGTTTGTTTAAATGTGTTATTTGTACTTGGCATGTGTTTGAAGATGGGAATGATGAAGGCATTTTGTTCTTCTATCTAAACACTTTATCCTTCGTCACCCCTTTGAGCCTTATTTATTTTCTTTCATACCCCTCTTTTAGAATCAGTAGCAAAGATCAGGAACACAAGTGTGAAAGGTAAGTCAAGGAAAAAGAGAAAAGAAAAGCATGAGAAGAGGGAGGAAAAATAATGAGAAAAAAAAAGAAAAAAAAGAGAAGAAAAAGAAAAAGAAAAGAAAAAGAACAAAACAACAAAAAGAGAAAAGGAAGAAAGAAAAAGAAAAGAAGAGACAGAGGAAGAAAAAGATGAGAAAAATCACAACAACAAAGTAATTCCTATGCTATGAACTACGTTCGACCTGATTCCTATTAAGGATACGTAGGCAGTCTCACGGTTCGGTCCCATCAAAATAAAAATTCAAAAGTCCCCAAGCAAGAAACTAGGACAAAAGTTGTGGTTGTACAAGAGATCTGATTCCGAAAGTTGTAATTTTGAACCCATTTGAATTGTTTTGAGCCTTTGATATCCTTTCTTTCTAACCCCATCCAAAAGCCCACATTACGGTCCAAAGAAAGACCTTACGATCAGTTTTTGAGAAATGCCATATCGAGCAAGTAGAGGTGATTCATATGAGGGGCAACACTCTGGTTCAAACAAAAAAAAATAAAAAATGAGAGAGTCTTATTAATGAAAACCCTCATGGGTACCGCAAGGCAATGAAAGCCGAGAGAAATAAAAAATGAGAGAGTCTTATTGGTGAAAACCTTCACGGTCACCATAAGGCAACGGTGAGTTGAGAGAAAGACCAAAATGAGAGAGGCTTGATGGTGAAAATCCTTCGGGCACTACAAGTCGAATAAGGATTGTGAATCATATTGGATAAGTAGAGCATTGAAGCCCAGTTTCATGACAAAAAGGTACGACAAGAGCTGAACATCAGATTTGCTTAACAGAATTGGCCACAGGTGCATGTCATGGTCATTAGAGTTGGTATCCACATCTGATAGGTTTCTACTTTGTAGTGTTCTTGTTAGCAGAATCTCTTTACTTTGTCCTTTACCCTGTTCCTTTTATTTTGTTTACTTCCTCTTCCTGAGTCTGTTTGGTCATAACAAGTGAGAAATGACTTCAAAATATTCCACCAGCTTTCCAATTGAACAAAACGGGATCTGTCTAGCACATCAAAGCGTCATAAGTCAAGAAAGAATAGCATACACATTGAGTGGGCAGCAATTGACGTGCGTTGGGATTCCTATGAAATACAAGGGTTTGGTACATATCAATTCAGGAACAATGCAACAGATGGAGGGTGTTAGGTGAACGGATCAAAGGTATTTTTGGTGAAACACGATGGTTTGGTGCATATAAATTCATGAACAATGCAACAAGATGGAGGGTGTTTGGTGAACGGATCAAAGGTATTTTCTGTGATAAGATTGACAAAAAGTGGTAAATCAGTGACAAGCAAGATCTTCCAAGCAGAAATCAAAAGTTATCATGGCAAATGAGGGAGCCGTAGACCTCAAGGACAAGGCCAGTGGTTTAAGTCAAGAAAGAACAACATACACACTAGGGGTGGCAATTGACGTGCTCTGGGGTTCATGTGAGATACAAAGGTTGGTAAATGTCAAGTCATGAGAAATGCAACAGATAGGGGGCATTGGGTCTGAACGGAGAAGAGGTATTCTCTATGATAAAGATGACAGAGAAAGTGGTTAATCAAAACTAGAAATGTCTTCGAGTGGAAATCAAAGCGATCATGGGAAGTGAAGGAGCAATCGCCCTCAAAGTCAAGGCTACAAACCAATCACCGCATTTTTAACTAACAAGATTTTTCTTTGATTGAAACAGGGGTAGAAAATTTCATTTGTTTCGGAGGAACTCTTCGTAAGGGAAAAGCAAGCATCAAACAGGTTTGACCGTAAACTCTTAGGACCTTCCTGGAAATGTGGCTTAGTTAAATTTCAAACAGTCATGAATAGCATAGAGGAATGTAAGTTGGTTTCAAAATTTACATGTTTAAGATAGGATTCAATTAGGAGTTTTTAGGAACCCCCCCCCCCCCCCAAATAATGGGACCTAGTTTTAAGATTTTCATTAGATCACAAGATGTAGCATAAATTATGTTGTAGGGTAGTATAATTCTATCGTAAAATTGTCATTATTAAGGATAAGACTTGATTTTTATTTTTAGGACCTTCCTGGATAATAGGATATAGTTTTAAGACCCTCTTAGATAATAGGACAGTGGAAGTAATACCTTTAGAAGATATAACTTAGGTTTATAATTGTCGTTCAATTAAGAGTTGTCAGGACCTCCCTAGATAATAGGACTTAGATTTCAAATTCTTAATAATAGTTGGTAGAATGATTCAGTTTAACACTCACCTATATGCCCAGCTACCAAACTGGGGCAGAAAATTTCCTTTTTTTTCTCTATTTTTGTTGGAATCAGGTACCCGCTTGGAGAACAGGGAGAAAAAGTTCAAATTCAATGGTCAGGAGCCCGCCTGGAGAGCAAGGGAATACATTTCAAGTCAGCATTCAGGAGCCCGCCTGGAGAACAAGGGAATACATTTCAAGTCAGCAGTCAAAGCCCGGCCAGAGAACAGGGGAATACATTTCAAGTCAGCAGTCACGAGGCCGCCTGGAGAACAAGGGAGTACAATTCAAGTCAGTAGTTAGGAGCTCGCCTAGAGACAAGGGAGTACAATTCAAGTCAGCAGTCAGGAGCCCACCTGGAGAATAAGGGAGTACAATTCAAGTCAGCAGTTAGGAGCCGCCTGGAGAAAAAGGGAATACATTTCAAGGTCAGCAGTCAGGAGCCCGCCTGGAGATCATAGGAATACATTTCAAGTTCAGCAATCAGGAGCCCGCCTGGAGAGCAAGGGAATACATTTCAAGTTAGCAGTCAGGAGCCCTCCTGGAGAGCATGGGAATACATTTCAAGTCAGTAGTTCGGAGCCCGCCTGGAGAACAAGGGAATACATTCAAGTTTAGCAATCAGGAGCCCGCCTGGAGAGCAAGGGAATACATTTCAAGTTTAGCAGTCAGGAGACCGCCTGGAGAGCATGGGAATACATTTCAAGTTCAGCAATTAGGAGCCCACCTGGAGAGCATGGGAATATAATTTAAGTTCAGCAGTCATGAGCCCGCCTGGAGAGCATGGGAATATAATTCAAGTTCAGCAATCAGGAGCCTGCCTGGAGAACAAGGGAATACAATTCAAGTTCAACAGTCTGGTGCCCACTTGGAGAGCACGGGAATACAGTTCAAGTTCAGCAGTCAGGCGCCCACCTGGAGGGCACGGGAATACAGTTCAAGTTCAGCAGTCAGGCATCCACTTGGAGAAAGGGAAAGCATCTCAGATTATAATTCAAGTTCGGCAATTAGGCTTCCACCTGGAGAAAAGGGAAAGCTTCAGAATGCAACTCAAGTCCGCAACAAAAGAGGCTCGCAGAAAGAATGCGAGTCAACATTCCCAAATAATCATCGAAAGTTAGTTACAATCTAAAATAATAAAAGAAAAAAAAAAGAGAAAGGTAAGAAGTGAATCCAAATGCAGAAGTTGATGGAAGATGTGAGCTTCTCAAGACATGGTTGAGGTCACAAGCACTACATGTTCGGTTTTGATCCGAAAAGCTAAAGAAGAATGAACTAGCACCTGCAGCTAACAAGCATCAAGGTTCAAATCTAAAGTCTGCATGAAGAACCATTCAAGACTCAAGATCAAGCTTCAGAAGACTTATAGATAGGAATCTTGTAACTCATAGTTGACAGGCTTAGTTAGTCTTTTTCATGTTTTTATCTTTGATGTAATAACAGGACCGCGGACCAGAACCTCGATGGAATGGCACCTCGACTGGCTCTCCACCTCGGCATACTCCATCATCTCACTCACTTCTGAACTACACTAACCTGATTCCTTTATATCCACGGATACGTAGGCAACTTCGGAAGCAAGGTTCTCAAATCTTTCAAAAATGCTTCCCACAGAGTATTCAAACGGGCAAAAATTGCTCGTATCCGCTCACTTTATCTTTGCACGAAAACTCTTCGTGTTTTCAAGCAAAGAGGGGCAGCTATGAGCACGTGATTTTTGCCCTATATGAATTACTCCTATTAGGATTAATTAATTAATTAATTAGTTGCTTCATTAAAAATAAAAATCACAAAAAAATGCCTCACTTTTACATTCTTAGCTTTTAAATTTTGGATTATTAATTTTTCTCTTTGATTTAGGATCAATTAATTTTTATAAATATTATAGTTAGATTATTAGCTTAGTTTAACAATTCTAATTGATTTAGGAATTTAATTTAGGTTTTTAATTAATTAAAGAAAAAAAACAAAACTGAAAAAAAAAGCTTGGTCTTAAATTTGAATTGGGCCACAAATTTTAGAAGCCAGAGTTTTTCCCCCAACCCAACCCAAACCAGGTCGACCCGACCCAACCCAACACCCACACCCTAACCCTACCCTCTTTATCTTTCCCCTTAACCTAAAATATAGGGGGAGATACACAAAAGCTGAGCGTCGTATTCATCAGGAGAAGACTCCATGAACTTCTTCTTCTTCGAATTTTTTCAAAACAACAAACCTCAAGAGACGACCACCCACCCCTGATTCTTCATCTTCCTCACCCTTTAACCCAACCAGCCATGGCCAAAACCACCTGATTCTTTATTTTCCTCGTCCGGTTTCGTTGGTATCAGTCCGGTGACAGTCATGGTTGAACAGCATCGCCAAACCACCACCGTTTCACAATTTTCTATCTAATTTTCTCACTCTGTTATCTCGTTCACGAATCTGAAGGAAAATAAACAAAAAAGTTTCAATTCTTCTTAGTTTCAATCTAACTCTAAATCGAAAATACACAAAAATCAAGTCTCCACTCTGACTTTGGGTTCCAAATACATGGAGATTAGCTGAGGATCATAGACTGTTCGTGAGGTTCAAGTTTGCTGGTTCCGAATCAATTTCTATTGCTCTTTTGTTTGCTTGCTTCTGGACACACAAATTCCGGCGCCAGATTTGCTTGTAATGGCTTTTGAACAAGGTTAATCGAAATTTAATTCAGGTTCATATTTTCTCATTCTTTCTGTTGTCGGCAATGTTACTGTGATTGAAATATGGTGATGCCCTATTCTCTTGGATACTGTGATCGTAGTCTCAATTGACGTTTAAGGACAAATATTTGATATTCTATTTTTGTCGTTAGGCATCCGGTTCTGTTAGGTGATATGTTGGAATATGAGAAATTGGAAATTGTGTTGTTTAAGTTGTAACTTCATTCACAGGTGATTTACTTAGTGTTAATTTATCATGTTTTTGATTCGTCGGCCTTTGCTGGTTTCTATGTGATGCTTGCGTTTATTTGCATCCCTGTTTTATGTTAAAATGCAGTTTTAAGTTCTGTATTTTCGAAACTGTACATCTGTTGCAGTTGTATGCAGTTACTTGGCATCCCATGTATCGAAGTGATTTTCTCGTGGTCAAGATTGATTAAATATGTGCTCCTTCTCGTTAATATTTTTAGAAGTTGGTGAAATGGTCATGAAGGGTTATCTGTTTGTTTTAACTCTTGTACGAATTGCCTAGAAGTCAGAATCACTAACGAATCTGTTAGTTTTCATTTGGTCTCTAATGCACATATACTTCACGTCAAATTGAGATGCATGAATTAGTTGCTTACTTTGTTTTCTTTGAAGTGCTATTAATTAAAATTTGTTGAAAGCACTTGGTTATGGTAAAAATTCTGATTTGTGGGGATCAATACCTTTGAAGGTCTATTTGGATTGCTCATTTGGTTGGCATTTGAGTTGGTAATTGGATTAATCTCATCAGGGAAGTCAAAAAGAGCTGCACATGTATTTGAGTCAATTTATATGAAATTCTCTTTGGTGGTTATCTGCTTTGTTTTCTTAAAGAATTAGGTGAAAATCGAGTTTTATTTGTTTACGTCTACTTCTTGCCTAGTTGATTTTCTTATTGTATATTAAGTTAAATGAGTAGGAAGATTTACAACTCCACATAGTTTATGGCCCTTATGAGTTAATTTAGAAACTTGGGTAGAATAATTCGAGGTGCAACATGCCAACAAAAATAACAATTGTGCCGCCCTCGTTTTAATTAGTTTTAACTTAACCTTAGAATTCGAGGCGTGCCATTAGCAAAATTTCATGGCCCTCGCAAAGTTAAAAACGCGTAGTTGCTTTAGGAGCGTACTTTAATAACATTACCATCCTAAACTCAGGTGCACATTTATGTAACCCAAATCCAAATCTCAATGTTAGATAAAATGTATTATGAACTGCGGGTGCATTTATATGACGTGGTTCGAAACATATTTTAAATAACGTTGCAATCTCCCTTTAATTAATTAAATAAAAGCGATTTGAAAGCTAATTGAACCATAGGATAAACATGTACTAAAATTAAATAATAGGCCATTTATAACAGAAAAGCGACCGTGCTAGAACCATGAAACTCAGGAATGCCTAACACCTTCTCCCGGGTTCACAAAATTCCTTCCCCGAAATTCTGGTTCGTGTACTGTAATACAGAGTCAATCTTTCCTCGATTCGGGATTTGAACCGGTGACTTGGGACACCATATATCTCCCAAGTGGCAAATATGAATTTTCAATAAATAAAGAATCCTGTTTTGATTGTTCCTTAATTGGAAAAACTCCCTTTATATTATACCCTTTCTGGGGGTGTAGTGAAAAAAGAGGTGTGACAATATAACTTCTTGATTTTTCTTTTATTCAGTTGTGCAATGAAGGAAATATTGGTCTGTAATAATTATTTGTAAAACACTTCAGGGCTGGATAGTGAAAAGGGTGGGGATAACGCATGCTTAGTATAATTTTGGATAGAAAACATGCTTTAGGATTTACTTCACCTCTGTGCGCAATAGAGATCCTGCGTAGGACATGTTTGCATCAGATATCATGTTTTCTTAGGTCTATTTATGTACAAATCTCATCACATCCATGTTCATTTAGGGATCCACATTAGATATTAACGATGTTAACTACATGCTTCATTAGAAACAATGTTAAATAACTGTTTTTCTTTTTTTGTTTAAATCAATGTTGTCTCCACATGCATAACTCATATGTAGATATCCTGTTATTAGGTGTATTATCATTATTTGCATCAGAAAACATGTATTTTAGGATCTATTTTCAGCATGTCTATATTTTAAAGTTTGGGCTAAGTACTCAATTTGACGCCTAGAAAGCATGTGTTAGGCTCAATAATTAAATAAAATAGAACTCCGGTATCTTTTGGGTAGTTAATAATCCCGCTGAAAATGTGTTGCAACAACTAAACACGTTTTCTGCGTTCTCTTTCGAAAAACCTAAAACTGGCTACATCTTCAATATGTTGTCTTTGTATTCTTTGACACCATGCCTATAGGATTTTCATTCTCATCACATGTCTTTTAAAACCAAGTTTAAAGACCTTCATTTCACTGTTTTCGTAAAATAAGACGCCTAGGCAAACCTTAGGCCTAATGTTTGTTTAAATCAAAAAATCAATTATTTATGCATCGCCTGTTTATTACAAAAAATGGCTTTCAAACCAATCAGTCATTTTTCTGGAACTCATTAAAACTTGTTTTTTACCACTATTTTTCAAATCGAGAACTCATGTTTAGGTTCTGAATCTTAGACTTTCATTGTGTTTGAGACGTGCTATTTACGTCCCTTATTTGTGGAGGGATATATGAGCCATATAACTATTTATGTGTACCCTATATGTGCAAGTCCTAACTGTTTCTCTACTTGTCATTTAGAATTTTATCCTTTAAAACCTAGGGTTCAGCCTAGTACTCACCTTGTAGGATAAGTAGTCTTAAACACCCTCCGGGACTTATAGAATGGGATAGGTAATAGCACGCAATAAGCTTTGTGACCAACACATGCGTTTTAAACACCTTAGCGGGTGGGAAGGGTAGGATATGGATATGATGACCAGTTCGCTAATACCACGTGTAGCCCCTCTTTTTAGGAGTGATTACCGGGTATTGCATTGGTGTGATCCATATTATTTGTAAACCTAGGACCCCTCCCTTCATTTTTATTTGTTTATCACTTTTCAGAATTTTTGAACTACTTCCTCAAAATTTCAGGTCTCTTTGTTTCTTCAAACTTTAACCCCATATATTTGCAACCATTTTGTGAAATTCCCTCTTATTTGAATGTCCTACTTTCTTACATGTTTAAAGTCACAATTATAGTATGGCCGGGAACTATACTAGTGGATCTTGAGGGATGCCTAAAACCTTCCCCTCGGGATTATTTCGAGCCCTACCCAATCTCTGATTTTCTAAATTAAATTTCTTCTTAGTGTCCTAATGCACTTAATCATTAGATGGCGACTCTTCAAAATTGAAAACCTAATTCCCAAAAGGGAACGAGTTGTCCTCCCAAATGTCATAAACTCGATTTCGCGAGAAAAAGGGGGCATCGACAGCATGGCTACTCTGCTGGGGATTTCTTTAAGGCTCTTACCATTTCATGCTATTTGTGACTTTATGCTTCTTTATATGTCTTTTTAATGCCTTTAAGTATTTATTTCCCTCTTCTATTTCGAAACTGACTTGGCTCTTTGTTTCTTTATTTTACCAATTTCCTTTAATACTGTTGTAATTATGAGCAATTATTGTAATTATTATTTTCATGAACGTGCAAATACATGACAACTTGTTCAATCATTGTAACTGCATATTCAACATCATCTTCCACTCGTGCCAAACAAAATACCATAGCAACGCTTACAATGAGTGATTGCGCCGTTCCGATATTGTTTCCCTCTAAATTTGGCAAAGGCGTATTTGCGGTAAAACCAGCTGATCAACGGTGTAGTCGACGGTTTTGTGTCTTTCCCTCTTGAGTTGTCCGCTCAAGGGTACCAGTCTAATACCCCATAGAAACCCTATTCTGTTTAATTGTGCATGCATCACTGTCAAAACCTAGCCGAGTCAGTTATGTCGTCCGCATAATGACTCTTTAAGAATAGCCTTGTCCAAAGTCCACTGGGTTTCCTTGAAACCCAAACGGCCACTACCACGTTCTATGCATTTATTTGGAGAACTAAATGCTGATTATGCCAATTATTGAATTTTAAATAGTCGAGTCTGGTGGGGGTAAGGTCCTAACACTTTTATTTTGCAAAAATAAAGCACGAAGTCCCCAGATTCGGCATGGTCACCAACATCCACCCGAAATTGCTAAATTTGTGGGAAGATCTTCATTCTAGTGATCAGACCCTCATCCGAAAATACTTGGGGAATTTACCTTCCCTTCTGGAAATCAAACCCAACAACAAAATTATTGAAGCTGCCACCCTGTTCTGGGATTGCGATAGGCCTGTGTTTCGCTTTGGGGAGATTGAGATAACACCCCTACTAAAAGAAATAGGGGAACTGGCTGGTATACCGTAGGAAACTCCAGCTCTGCTAATTCCAGAGAACTGCAAGGGTCGAGGTTTCCTCAAGATGATGAGTCTAAAGAAGAATCCAAATTTAACTTGCCTGAAGGAGTCGTACATTTCCTTTAAATATTTGTACGAAAGGTACAGTCACAGAAAATCTTACCGTACTTACCCTGAGGATTTCACCCTCACATCATTGGGGCATATCCATTGGAGGGTCTTCATCTTCATGTTCTGTTTCTTGGGGATGATAGTATTTCCTATGAAGAAGGCTAGGATCCATACCAAACTAGCCATGGTCACCAAGACTTTAATGGGAGGAATTGGTGGGCAACCATTCAGCATAGTGCCAATGATTATTGTAGAGATGTACCGAGCCCTAGAAAAGTGTCAACAGGGAGCCAAGCACTTCGAGGGTTGCAACTTGCTACTCCAACTCTAGCTCATGGAGCACCTCTAAAAGGGCGAGTATCGACAAGAGATCCAGCGTAGGGATTGGGATGATCATATTACCTTCCATCAGCCAAGGAGAATGAACCATATGCCCAATATGTTTGCTCAACCAGAAGATGCCAAGGGATGGGTAGAACTGTTTGAAAATCTGAAAGAGGACCAAGTACAATGGATGTTCGAATGGTTCCCTACTGAAGAGTTTATTGCTCGATCTCGGGTCGCACCATTTTTTATACTTATCGGTTTGAGAGGAACTTATCCTTATGTCCCTCTCCGGGTTATGAGACAGGCCGGTAGGAAGCAGATTATACCAAGGGACGACAAGATAAGTCACTTTCAGGCCGAATTTCAGGATGACGATAGACCTTACAAGTACCAAGCTCAACACATGTGGCACTGCAAAATCATCATGGGAAGAGATACTATTGAGCCGGACAGGTATCATGTTGGTTATACTCCATACTACCCAAGCTGGCTGGAGGATAATCGTAATAGTTTGGGTCGACCCGAATTTGTTCGAGGTCATAGGATCATCGACGAAAAGGTTGAAGCACAGGTTAAGTACAACCAATTGCTCAAGAGGATTCGGGAATGCGAAAGTGAGAATCGTGAAATTCAAGAAGCCAACCAAAAGTTGATCGAAGAATAGAAAGACATGGCCGTCAGCGCCAACAGGCTTCTAGGGTACTTGGAGCGGGGTTTAGTAGAGCTAGAGAGAAAATTCATCAAAAGGGTCGAAGACTGCCAAAATGCTTAGGGAAATGAAGGTGGACACTTGGCCAGAGCCTACTTGCTGCTAGGACTTCGTGAGCTGGTAAAGCTATTCAATGGAGCCAAAGATGCCGAGTCTGGGGAGGGTCCTTCTTGGACCAAGTAGTTTGGGTTCCTTTTTCTTTTGCTTTAAATGTAATAAGGCCAATGGCCATTAGTGACATTTTATTTTCTACTATTTTAGTATCGTTTTGGGATTCTTCTTATTTTCATTAATAAAATTAGGCATTTAGCATTATAATTTCTCCAAATCAACTTGTCGCTAGGCCTACCTCGGGCACAATGAGGCTCCCAAAATAGGACACGATTTACGTTTTCGCACTATCTGTTTAAATATTGCAACATCTTTTTCTTATAATCCGCACTAACTTGCTACCTTTTTGTTTTTACTCTTGTTTTATTCCCCTCCCTAAAGGTTAGTTCGTGCACTCTGGCATCTTCATACTCCATAAGATCCAAGGGCCCTCCACCCACTCCTCCTCCTAGTCCCATCAGAAACAGGAACAAGGGAAAATGGAAGATTTGAGCAACACCAGAAAGGAGAACTCAGTCGAACGGGTAGAGGTTACTCATGGTATTCAGGTTTCCAAGGAAAGTGCCTCCCAACTCGAGCAGAAGTTGTTGAAATTTCAAGAAGAGCTGGACTAAGTTCAGAACTTGGCAAGCCTGTCATTTTCCCTCACCACCCCAGATGTCAACTTTTCTAACACTCAAAATGCCACACCTTTACAAAACATCCTGAAACCACAAAACCACCCCGATCCTCACCACCACTACAACACTTGCCACACATCCAACAATACTCCACTGCTCATCCCGGAACCTGTGAACTCCACAAATGACCATTCTCATCCTCACCATAACACCCCCATCTATGTGGAAATAGTGTCGCACCCTACTCTACCCATTCCAAACACGCCTGAGTCTGATAATAAAGACTCGCTGATCAGGAATCTGGCAGAAGAACTCAAGAAGTTGACTAGTAGAATTCAGGGCGTCGAGGGAAGTAAGGGGATTAGAGGGCTAAATTATGAAGACCTTTGCATACAACCAGATGTCGAACTGCCCGAGGGACACAAACCTCCTAAGTTCGAGATGTTTCACGGTATAGGGGATCTGAGAATTCATCTGAGAACATAGTGCGATAAGCTGGTTGGAGTAGGAAAGAACGAAAAGATTCGCATGAAGCTTTTTATAATAAGTCTGAGGGGAGATGCTCTATCTTGGTACATCAGCCAAGACCCGAAGAAGTGGTCAAATTGGGTAAGTATGGCGTCCGATTTTATGGATAGGTTCAGATTCAACATAGAAAATGTGCCAGATGTGTTCTACATTCAGAACCTAAAAAAGAAACCTACGAAGACATTCCGCAAGTATGCTACTCGTTGGAGATCAGAAGATGCTAAGGTCATACTGGCTTTAGAAGAAGAACAAATTAACAGGTTTTTCGTCCGAGCTTAGGACCCACAGTACTATGAAAGGTTGATGCTGATTGAAAGCCAGAAATTTTCTGACATCATCAAGCTAGGGGAGAGAATCGAGGAAGGAATCAAAAGTGGTATGGTCACAAACTTCGAAGCTTTGTAGGCTACCAACAAGGCTCTACAATCTGGTGGCAAGTCTAAAAAATGGACGTGAGCGTTGTGATGGTTGCACAGAGAAAAAAGTCCCCAATCAAATACCAAACATACCCAGTACCTCCACTCACATATCAACCTACCCCGAATTACGAAGCACCCTCGCCCTCTTACCAAGCTCCACTACCTAATTACCAATCACCTCCACCACCCACATATCAGCCTACTTCACCTAGATGCTCCCAATCCGCGAATGTCTACCAAGCCTACAATACTCAACCCTTTCACTATCAATCACCTCCCACTCGCCAAAACTTTCCTAGACCTTGACCAAATTTCGACCGCAGACCTCCCGAACAATATACCGCTATTGCCGAACCAATCGACCAGTTATATGAAAGGCTCAAGGCCACTGGTTATGTCACCCCCCACCCCTGCTATAACCCCTGAAAACACTTCCCAGTCGGTCAACCTAAATAAAACCTATGCATACTATTCTAGCATGAAAGGGCATACCATTGATGAATGTCGCTCCCTGAAGGATAAGATCCAGGCTTTGATTGACAACAAGATCATCGTAAAAAAAGAGCCTGCTCCGAATATCTGCAATAACCCTCTACCAGACCACAAGGGTGGAGGCATTCACATGATTGAGATAGAGGATGATTGGGACCCCAAAGGATCGATCAAATTAATTGTAGAAGATGTCGAGCCAAAGAAACCAACAGTCACCCTTAACTCGATTGTGGTCCAGATCTAGCCTTTTGGGGATGCCGAGGTGAATATGTCTATACCCCTTGAGTTTGAAGTGCCTTCTTCTGCAAAGATAACAACACCGATTGAGGTCGAGTTTGGGTCCCCAAAGGCACCTACGCCATTTAAGGTTTCTGTGTTACCTCCCAAAGCAAGGGCACCTATTCTGGTAGCAACGTCGACCATAGCACCATTCCATACAAAGGCCATCCCTTGGGATTACACAGCCGAGGCAAGGAGGAAAGGGAAAGCCAAGTTCAGATAAGCGGTTGCGGCATAGGGTATGACCATGACCGGCAGGGTTTATACCCTGGAACATTTAGCTGAGTCAAGTAAGCAGGCCTCTTGTCGGCCAACCATCACTGAAACTAGGCTCGACGACCTCTAGAGGAAGATACAAGCCAAAGAGTATTCAGTCATTGATCAGTTGAACAAAACACCAGCCCAGATTTCTATCTTAGCTCTTCTACAAAGCTCTGAAGCACATAAGAATGCCTTACTGAAGGTGCTGAGTGAAGCATATGTACCAAGCAATATCACCGGAGGAGAAATGGCAAACATTGTGGGGTAGGTATTGGAGAGTCACAAGATCACTTTCCATGAAGATGAGTTGCCACCAGAAGGTTTAAGTCACAACAAGGCGTTGTACATCACTGTGCAGTGCGAGGATTATTTCATCGCCCGAATCCCGATTGACGGAGGGTCCAGCCTCAATATTTGTCCATTAGTAACTCTCAGGACATTGGGAAAGAGCCTCCACGAGATCAAGGATGGGGCCATCAATGTCAAAGCTTTCGATAGTTCCCAAAGGTCCACTATTGGGGAAATTAGCTTATGTCTGCAAATGGGGCCTACTTGTTTTGATATTAATTTTCAAGTGATAGATGTACCCGCATCTTACAGCTTGCTTCTGGGACAACCTTGCATTCATGCCGCTAGGGCTGTAGCATCAACCCTACATCAGGAAGTAAAATTTGAGTGGAATCATCAAGAGGTAATTATTCATGGCGACGGTAGCAATTCCATATATAGTCGCCAGACCATCCCAGCAATCGGAGGAAGAAGGAAGATAGGTGGGGAGACCTACCACCAAATCGAGCGAGTCAACGCCATTGATAAGGACAAGTGGTGCGACAACAAAATTGAAAGCATACTGAACTGGAGCGGATATGAACCTGGCAAGGGACTTGGCAAGAACCTCCAAGGGATCGCTAAGCCTATCAAGCTGAAGAAACATGGTACCACCTTCGGCCTAGGATACGAGTATACCTAGAAAGAGTTCAATGAATGGTCACCACCATGGAGTGGACCTTATTATCCACTGGAGCAGCCGATACCTCGCTTGGAGCAAATTTTCCAACTAGCCGATGTTATATATGGGTCGGAAGATGAGAAAGCACTGGCAGCGATGAGAAATTTGTTCTTGGAAGATGATGACATGGATTGTTGTGTCATTTTCGAGGAGGAGGGGGAGGAAGGCCCTTCCATACAAGCCATAAGCTGAGGAGTACGCCTCAACAATTGGACCGTCAGGACCACCAAATCCCGGAAAGCTTTGGGGTAGCAAGGCTGAACAAAGCACCATGCACTATCTTTATTTTTGCTAGTCGACTTTCTTTTCACATTTTTAATTTCGAAATAAGAGCTCCAATGTTTAAAACTGATATGAAAATTATCAAAAGCACTTTGGTTTCTTATAAATATTACTCTTATTACTTTCTCTCATTTACTTTATTTACACAGCATTACTATTAATTATTTTGATGAACCAATGACTATGACTTGCAACGAGACAACGCAACAAACGGATATAGATTCAGAGGAAGATGAAATACCAGAAGAGGTTGTTAAAGTGGTTAAGGATTTTGAGAATAGACCTAAGTCCAACCTAGACGAGACAGAGGTTGTTAACCTAGGAGATGCAGAAAATCTCAAAGAAACTCGCATCAGTGTTCATGTATCACTGTTCGAAAAAAAAGAGTACACAAAATTTCTAAAGGAGTATGAGGATATATTCGCCTGGTCATATGACGACATGATTGGTTTGAGTACATCTATTGTGGCACACAAATTTCCGACTGATCCGACCTGTCCACCGGTAAAGTAGAAGCTCAGAAAGTTCAAGCCCGATATGAGCTTGAAAATCAAGAAAGAAGTTACTAAGCAAGTCAAAGCTAAGGTTCTCAGGATAGTAGAATATCCAACATGGTTAGCCAATATTGTGCCTGTACCGAAGAAGGACGGGAAGGTTAGCATCTGCGTCGACTACCGGGACCTCAACCGGGCTAGTCCCAAAGATGACTTCCCCTTGCCGAACATACACATTCTAATTGACAACTACACCAAGCATGAGCTGTAGTCATTCGTTGATTGTTTTGCTGGGTATCATCAGATATGGATAGATGAGGAAGACACTGAAAAAATGGCTTTCATTACACCGTGGGGGATGTATTGTTACAAAATGATGTCGTTTGGGTTAGAGAATGCTGGGTCCACCTACATAAGGGCCATAACTACCATTTTTCATGACATGATACACAAGGAGATCGAAGTATATTTAGATGATGTTATCATCAAGTCAAAGAAAGCCACTAATCACATGGAAGATTTGAGGAAGTTCTTCAACAGATTGAGAAGGTACAACTTGAAACTGAATCCCATAAAATGTGCATTCAGGGTTCCTGCCGAAAAACCGTTTGGGTTTATTGTAAGTCGCCGAGGGATAGAGTTGGATCCCTTAAAGTTAAAAGCTATTCAAGAATTACCACCGCCAAAGAACAAGAAGGACGTGATGAGTTTCCTGGGGAGACTCAAGTACATCAGTCGGTTCATAGCACAATCCACTGTTATCTGTGAGCTAATCTTTAAGATGTTGAAGAAAGACGCCACTACCAAATGGACTGATGATTGTCAGAAATCCTTCGACAGGATCAAGGAGTACCTATCAACACCACCAGTTTTGGTTCCACCCAAACCAGGTAGACCCCTACTACTCTACCTTGTAGTATTGGATGGAGCGTTCGGTTGTGTTCTTGGGCAACATGATGAAACGGGGAGGAAAGAACAGGCCATATACTATCTTAGCAAGAAGTTCACCCCATAAGAGGCCCGGTATTCTCTGTTAGAACACACATGTTGTGCTCTGACTTGGGTAGCTCAGAAGTTGAGGCACTATTTTTGTGCCCACACTACGTACCTCATATCAAGAATGGATCTGCTAAAGTACATCTTTCAAAAACTCATGCCCATTGGCAAGCTAGCCAAGTGGAAAATCCTGCTAAGTGAATTTGACATTATATACGTAACTCAGAAGGCAGTCAAAGGACAAACATTGGCGGATCATCTTTTCAGGAATCTCGTGGACGGAGAATACGAACCCCTAAAGACGTATTTTCCTGACGAATAGGTATCCTTCATAGGAGAAGATATTGCAGAATCCTATGACAGTTAGAGGATATTTTTTGATGGAGCAACAAACTTCAAGGGAGTTGGCATAGGAGCAGTCCTAGTGTCAGAAACCGGTCAGCATTATCTAGTGTCTGCCAAACTCAGGTTCCAATGCACCAACAATATGGCCGAGTACAAAGCCTGCATCTTAGGACTCAAGATGGCCAGTGACATGAATATTCAAGAATTGCTAGTGATTAGGGATTCATACTTGCTTATACATCAAATCCGAGAAGAATGGGCAGCCAAGAACTCCAAGATACTCCCTTACCTGTATCACGTACAGAAATTGAGAAAGAGGTTCACAATGACAGAGTTCTAGCATGTTCCCAGAGTTCAAAATGAGTTTGTCGATGCATTGTTAAGGCCCCGTGAAATCCCTACTCAAAAACTTGGATCCCGTGGTGCCAAGTTCGGATCATGTGTTAACAATCGCCGTGGCGCGATCCTTTTTGGATTGAATAATGCATTAAAAAATCAAGAATAAGTTTCTAGAAAAATGCAAGAAATGTGGTCCAGAATGTGGTCGCATAATCAAAATGCGGACTGCATATCTGCCGCAGAGTGAGGCAGAATATTGGTTAAAATTGAAGTCAGTTATGCGGTCGAAATGTGGTCGCATAATCAAAATGCGGACCGCATAGTCGTCGCATATTTTCCTTTGAATTTTGTGAGGGTCAGTTCTGCGGTGCACTTTGCGACTGCAGAACATGAATGCGGACCGCATTCTTACTGCAGAATGAGTCAGGCTGTTTAGTTTTTGGGGAAGCATTTTGCGGTCCATTATGCAGACCGCATGTTAACTCTGCGATCACATATTTGACTCGGGGCTCCATTTTTCTAATTTTTAACCTGACTTCCATATCGATATATCCGGTGTTATAGCTCATTTTAAGCATTCTTCTGAGCATTTCTAGAGAGATAGAGAGAGAGGGTTCTTAGAGAGGGAAAGTCTCCCCATCAAATACTCCATTAGATTGCGCTAAATCCTTGGAGAAAATCAAGTGAAGACCCCTAGACCTTCATCTCAAGAGGTAATACTTTATCACCCCAACTCTTGTTTGTTTTATTCTCAGATAAGGGAGTCACTAGTGAGGTTATTCATGGGTACAACAATGGATTCCTTGCATACATGTTAAACCTTAGAGTAGTGGGAGGTGGTGAATTAAAGAAGGGTGCAAAGTGATATAAATTGCTCTCAAAAAGGGACCTAAGATCATATTGCACCTCTAGGGTTTGTCAATATTCTTGAACCAAGCTAGAGTCTCAATCTCATCTCTAATTCTCGATTTAATTTGTAATTTTTACTCAATAGATTGAAGTGCTAAGAGTTCCGGAAATTTATAAAAGAGTAAGGAAAGTTTTATTGAGGTATGTATGGCTAAAACCCCTTTTTATTAGAAATTGAGCTTCGTCGTCATTTACGAAAGTATGGTAAGAGTTGAATTGGCTAGTGTATTGATTGTTATTATGCATTAATTGATTTGCATGTATATATACATATTCGTGAAGGATGTGCCTCAATGTGAATTATGTACCAATCTTAACAATTAGAAAATGATGAAAAGTACAGTTATGTGTTGAAGTATTTTGGGCTATAAGCCAACATTGAAACAAAGAGTTATTCATGCTAGCTATGTGCTCACTTACCTATGATTGCAACTAGAATTATCCTTGATATATTGTCTATGATCATAACTTGTAAAATGAATATTGAAAAGGGGAAATGATGTGATGATGGTGTCCATGAGTGCCCCAGGAATTGTTATGATATGTGTGGGATAAAGATCTGAAGTGTTGACTAATGAAAATGGAGTAATGCCTCTAATGAGGTGACCTAGCCGATCGGGCCGTGATCGGATACCATGTCGCACACATGGTGGTAATGTGCTGATATTGAATTCCGGATAAGGAAAATGAAATATGGATTGAAAGTAATGCCTCCAATGAGGTGACCTAGCCGGTCGGGTCGTGACCGGACTCCGCTCGAGATGGCGGTGGTAATGAGAACACTGGTGAACATGTGACAGAAATGCCCTATTATATGTTGTGGAAATTGTATGAAAGATTATGTGAATTGCTTCTTTGATTTGCCCATATTATTTGTTTGTATCTGTTTGATAGTTCTTTGTAGTAAAATGGTATTTAGTTATACATACCAGTACAATTCAAATGTACTGACGTCCCTTTTTGCCGGGGGTGCTACATTTGTGTTATGATTGTAGGTGGATCTATAGCAGGCACTCCAGTCCACCAGCAGTAGCACCTCCTCTACTTTCTGTCAGCTGTATGGGTGAGCCCCTTTCCCCTCGGGGCCCTGCGTGGCTCATGCCACTGTTCTTCCCGAAGTCTTACTTTTTGTATTTGTGTAAGGTATAGCCAGAGTCTTGTTGTCGGCATTTCTATATTATTCTTCAGTTATATTTAGAGGCTCCGTAGATAGATTGTGGGTAGTGTCGGGTATTGGAAATCAAAAATAGAATTATTGATGTTTGGCAATGATGTATATAACTTGTAATACCCTTAAAGTGGCGAAATGATGTTGCTAATGAAATTGAAATGGAAATCGTTAATTATATGTTGATAGAATTCGATGATTGGAGTCTATCCCTTATTTAATTATGAGTTGGATTGGGTAGTATGCATGAAACCTGCCAGGCTTGCTCAGTCGGGTTTACTCGGTTGAGCGCCGGTCGCGCTCCTCGGATTTTGGGGCATGACACATCGGCTACCCTATCGTCCATGATACAACACCCACACAAGAATTTCATTGATCCTATCCCTGTAAAGATCTATGATCAGCCATCTTAATGTGCTCATGTCGAAGAAGAAGCAGACGGAAAACCTTGGTTTCATGATATCAAGGAATACTTGGCAAAAGGAGAATACCCGGAGCTTGCAAATCCCACTTATAGGCGCACACTTCGGAGCTTATCTAATAATTTCTTTCACAGTGGAGGAATCCTGTACATGAGGACTCCAGATTTGGGATTCCTAAGATGTGTCAACACAGGGGAAGCATCTAAACTGCCATAAGAAATTCATGCTGGAACCTCCGGTCCACATATGAACGGTTTTGCCTTAGCTAAGAAGATACTCCGAGCAGGTTATTTCTGGATGACTATAGAAATGGACTGCATCCAGTATGTCCGAAAGTGCCATCACTGTCAGATACATGCAGATATGATAAGGGTGCCTCCAAATGAGCTTAATGCAACAAGCTCACCATGGCGATTCGCCGCTTGGGGAATGGATGTTATCGGACCAATCGATCCCTCTACTTCCAACGGGCACAGGTTTATCTTAGTGGCAATTGATTATTTCACCAAATGGGTTGAAGCAACATCTTACAAAGTGGTGACTAAGAAAGTCGTGGCAGACTTTGTCTGCGACCGTATCGTCTGTCGATTCGGGATTCCAGAGTCAATCATTAATGATAATGGCTCCAACCTCAACGTTGACTTAATGAAAGCCATGTGTGAAACCTTCAAGATCAAACACAAGAATTCCACAGCCTACAGGCCTTAGATGAATGGAGCTATAGAATTCACCAACAAGAACATCAAGAAAATATTGAGGAAAATGATAGAGAAACATAAGAAGTGGCACGAGAAGTTATCATTTGCTTTATTGGTGTACTGCACCATGGTCCGCACAACAACCGGGGCAACTCCCTATATGCTGGTTTATGGTACAGAGGCGGTCATTCTCGCCGAGGTAGAAATTCTTTCCTTGAGAATCATACAAGAAGCTAAGCTCAACGACGCATCTTGGGCAAGAAGTTACTACGAGCAGCTAGATGGTAAAAGATGAATGCAATCTACCACATTCAGCTTTATCATAACAGAATGTCCCGAGCATTCAACAAGAGAGTCAAGCCGAGACAGTTTACACCGGGGCAGCTGGTGTTAAAGAAGATTTTCCCGCATTAGGATAAGGCCAAAAGGAAGTTCTCTCCCAACTGGCAGGGTCCGTACATGGTTCACCGGGTTCTAACAGGAGGGGGCTCTCATACTTGCAGAAATGGACAGATAAGTTTGGCCGAAGCCAATTAATTCAGATGCAGTGAAGCGATACTATGTGCAACCATTTATGATTTCCTTTATGATGTAATTTAAACTACGCCTGACCTGATTCCCGTTTAAGAGGGGATACGTAGGCAGTCCTATGGGTTGGGTCACAATTTAAAAAAAATTCATTTCCCCCCGTTATTAGAAACTGGGGCAGCATTTTGAGGAGGACCCTCAAAATTTCGAAGTTGATTTCAGCTATTTATCACACGCAACTGTCAGAAGCAACAACCCAATAAACTGGGGCATAATTTTGAGGAGGACCCTCAAAATTCTGAGGCAAGAGATCTTGCAATGTCTTGAACTGCGTCGCAGACATCGGTTCATCTGAAGAAAACTATTTTCGGTTATATATTTATCTTTTACTAATCCATGCATGTCTATTATCAAAATTACTTTGTTTAGAAACACTGCCCCAGGAAAACATACAGTATCACTAAAGCATAGTCGAGCGAGCCAAGCAAAATCAGCGGGGATACGAACTAACCCTCCCCTTTTACAAAACTCACGATTTTTCTTTGGATGCAGGCACCCGAGTAACAAAATTGCCAAATACATGTATACACCCATACTTTTCAACAATATGACTCTCAAAACCATCACTTATATACAATCGCAATCCATGCACAATGTCCCCAGCAGCCGCAATATCGCAATCAGCTATCAGCTAAGAAATTTTATTATTACTCACCTTTTATCTCTTGCATTACATAAGGCTACCATTCTGCCTTCCGAGACTAAGCTCTGTCTCCATCTGCATTTTTTGCACCACATAAGGCTACCATTCTACCTTCCGAGACTAAGCTCTATCTCCATCTGCATTTTTTTCATTGCATAAGGCTACCATTCTGTTACACCTCTCATAAACCCTTACTCAGCCTTTGCCAGAAAATCCTTTGCACCCTGGACCCAAATTCTTTCCTTAGTGTAACATAGACCAAAATCTACCTTCTGAGGTTAAGCTCCACCTCCATCTTACGTTTCTTGCGTTGCATAAGGCTACTATTCTGCCTTCCAAGGTTAAGCTCTACCTCCATCTTACATTTCTTGCATTGCATAAGGCTATTATTCTGCCTTCCGACGTTAAAATCTACCTCCATCTTGCATGGCTAAAACATCGCCACCCTTTATCTTTGTGTCTCGCATCGGCTGAAAGATTGCCATCCTTATTCACATCTTGCATTGGCTGAATATTGCCACTTTTACTTACATCTGTATCGGCTTAAATATCGCCACTTATTTACCATTTGGCTGAAAGATCGCCGCTTATTGCATTGCATGGGCTAAAAGATCACCACATTTTGCATCTCATGGGCTGAAAGATCCCCAAATTGTCCAAAGGCATCATTGTTTGGAGGCACCATTTTCATAGCCCGAGAACACCATGCCATAGCCCGAGGACCCCACTTTTATCTCTTGCGTATTATTATTCAAAGGCATCATGGTTTGGAGGCATTAATTTCATAGCCCAGAACATTATTTCATAGCCTGCAAATCCTTTAATATACGATTCATGGCCCAGGATGTCATGGTCTGAGGACGTCAACTTAACCGTCCAAATACAACATTCATGGTCCAACGGGAACTTGCATCATGTTTAAATTTTGCACCGTATACATTTGTATTGTTCATTTGCAAGTAAACCCTGGGCATGACAATCCCGCTCTGCAGGAGCGATCCCGCTCCAATTCCCGCAGCCCTGATTATACCTCAATTATCCTTCCTAACCTGAATACAGCGTCCGTTCTTGTAAAACCTCCATCAGCATATTCTGCCGATGGATCCTGAACTACATATGGCCTGATTCTTGTAAGACCAGAGATATTTTGGCACCTTAGGAACCATAGCACGATCAAACTCTTCAAACCGTTCGTTCGGTCAAATTGGTCATCATATCTTTACCCGACAACTCTTTCATCCTTTTCGGGTAAAGAGGGGCAGCTGTTGATACCCAATTTTTGCCTGTATATTTTCATATATACAAAATACTTTCAAAATAACATATATATGCATATATAAGCATGCCCAAGGGTTTTAAGTATTTTTCCCAATTTTTAAAATTAATTTATTGTCCATTTTAACAGTACAAAATCAATAATTATTCCCAAAAGCATCCATTTTGGTGAACAATTTATTTTATTCCCATATTTATACCAAAATAGAGTTAAGGTAATTTTTTTGCATATTTTACAAATTTATTGGCATTTTAAAAGCTAAATTGCATATAATTGCAATTTTAGCCTATTTTAGGATTAATAGCATTTTATAATTACGAAATTGGTTCCAGTATTTTTTAATTAATATTTATATATTAGTTACTGATTTGGTACTTTTAATTTAATTTCAAAAATTAATTTTACTATTTTTTATAAAATAAAAGGGAAAACTGGCTATTTAATATATAGCCCCAATTCGTTTCATTTGTAGCCCCATGACTTTTTAATTTTAGCCTCCAATTGACCTACTCTTAACCCCCAATTGGACTGGCCCAATTTCAATTTTAACCCAACCCCTTAACCCGTTCATCTAACCCGGCCCAGTTCCGAACTAATCTGAGTTGTTGATCAAATAAGATCAACGGCCTAGATCCCCCTTTCCATAATTAAACCCTCACCTACCCCCTTCCCCCTCGGTCTCATTTTCAAGACTCCTCATCTCTCTCTATCTATCTGTTACTCTCAAGAAGCCCCCTTGGCTTCTCCCCTCCGACGGGGTCTGTTCACCTTCTTCGACCGATTTTCTCACCGGAACCTATGGCTCCTCACTATTTCTTGGTCATCTACCTGCTTCTCAACTACTCAGTGATATGCTAGGCTCTTCAGATGAACCTGGAGCGGTTCACTCACCTCCTATGGGTCTCTTGCCATTTTTCGGCCAACCCCCGGGGTTTGAGTAAGTTTGCAGTCTCTACGGCTAAATCTATGTTGTTCAAGAGATTTGCCATTTTTTCTGGGTTCCACAAAACCCTAGTCCTCTATATTTTGGGTTTTCGTTTAAGATTCGTTCTATATTTACGGTGCTATGAAGTTTCTTCATGTTTTTCTCCGAAAAATTTTCTTCTTAACAATTTCAAGAACTAGGGTTTCTTGACCCTGTTCTCAAACTATTTTCCTTTGATTTTTAAACATCTCTACTGTGTTTAAGCGATTATTTTATGCTTTCTTGTTGCCTTGATTGTTATGCTGAAACCCCTATTTTTAGGTTAATCTTTATTATGTGTATCCATTTGTTACTTAATTGTGTGCACTCATTTGTTCTCTGTGACTCCTGTTTAATTCACTACTATGACCTTTTCCTCTTGATTTCTATGAATATCTCTTCCTGTTAATCATGTGACTGCTAATCAAATGCTTGATAATTCCGACCTTTACCCTACTGGCTATTTTGTTGATGATTTGTGCTGATCCTTTCGTGTAAAAATCCCGTGCTTGTGATGTTTTCCTTAAATACATGATCTTGTGTATTCCTTCTGTAATTCTGTACCAATTTTTGAACTGTTTCTATATTTATGTGATGCTTTCCTTAATAACTTTGGATTCCCCATGATTACAATTGGATCCGGGATCCTCTTGGTTGATTTTCAAACTGATGCCCTATTTTTACTTTATAAATACAATATTATTTTAATTTTCCTTAATTATCCACTATGTATTTGGCCTTATTTATGCACTATGTGGTTTCTTTGCCCTAATCAGCCTTACTGAGCTGATTTCTTTTCCTTATTCTGCCTTGACTAACCGTTTGAACTAGACTCCTTAACTAAAGGAGTCCAGTTGTCTTAATTGACAATAATTGATTGCTATTTCCATGTTTGTGCGCTCTTTGCCTATGTACTGCTTGTTTTCAAAACTATATAAAGACATGTCTGCCCTCTTTACAAACACACTAAGATTCACACGAAAAAAGACACCGACACACACACACACACAAATGGACATTGAAATCACTAATCACACAACCACATCTAAGACTGAGTAATCTCTACTGCTTTTGTGTTTTTGCATACTACTGCTGCTCTCATCCTACATATTACTGTTCTATTGTTTTTCTCCTTGTCCTGCATATTGCTACTGATGTGCTATCTCCAACACTTTGTTGTTCTCTATTATATAACTGGTATGTTTTTCTCATTTAGCTTTATAGCATCTACACACAATATGCTCCAGTTTTTTTGTTTATTTACTTACTTACTATTCCTTATGTGTTTCATCCTTTGGTTCCACTGTTTACCATGTAGCTAGCTTAACCCCTATCATGTCTTCCCCTTTTGTTAAGGCTGAATGTGTATCTTGTTCTCCATATGGTTCCTTGTAATTATGTCATTAATACACCCCTTTCCCTCCCTTTCTTTGAGTTTGATATGCCTCTAGTTCATTTTAAGACTCTGGTATGCTTATGTGTTCATGGGTTGCTTTTTCTCACCCTGACCTGATTGTTGTTACTTGCTCTAATTGTGTGCTTAAAACCTACCTCTCCTGCTACTTAAGTATTATGTAATCCTGATCCTATTAATCTGTGCTATTTTGTGACAACTATGTGGTAACCATATGATAACTATAACTCTATCTAAATGCTGATATCAAAGTTATTTGTCCCCAATCCCTTACCCCTGTTTGTGTTTGCTCTTTCATGAGTTCTTTACATGTTGGATGCAGTTGTATTGGCTCTCTCGTTGATAAACTATTTTAAAAAAAATCCTTCACCATTTTTTGAAATCATCTTTTCAAAGCTATTGTCTCAATTACTCTTTTCAACTTAAATTCTCTTTAAACTACGAGCACCTCCCCACTACTCTTAGACTCTAGGTCCTGCCCCCCTTCGAGTGAGCACTGCCTTGGGAACCTCTGAGTACCCATTGAACTCCGACACATAAGTACTGACCTTCTACACTGCACTTATTCATCCTTGGCTAGGGTGCCAGGGTGTGAGCATTGTCCAGGATCTTCTGAGGTCCTTAGAGACTATGACACACTTGGGTTGGAAAGCCATGGCATATGGCAAGTGGATCTGGTACTTCGGGCCTACTGTTAAGCCTTCTATAGTATATCTTCTTGATTTTTCTTTTATTCAGTTGTGCAATTTAGGCAATATTGGTCTGTAATAATTATTTATAAAACACTTCAGCGCTGGATAGTGAAAAGGGTGGGGATAACACATGCTTAGTATAATTTTGGGTAGAAAACATGCTTTAGGATTTACTTCACCTCTGTGCGCCATAGAGATCCTGCGTAGGACATGTTTGCATTAGATATCATGTTTTCTTAATTCTATTCATGTACGCATCTCATCACATCCATGTTCATTTAGGGATCCACGTTAGATATTAACAATGTTAACTACATGCTTCATTACAAATAACGCTAAATAACTATTTTTCTTCAAAAAAAACAATGTTGTCTCCACATGCATAACTCATATGTAGATATCCTGTTCTTAGGTGTATTATCGTTATTTGCATAAGAAACCACGTATTTTAGGATATATTTTCAGCATATCTATATTTTAAAGTTTTGTCTAAGTACTCAATTGGACGCCTAGAAAGCATGTGTTAGGCTTAGTAATTAAATAAAATCGAACTCCTGTATCTTTTGGGTAGTTAATAATCCCACAGAAAAAGTGTTGCGACAACTAAAAATGTTTTCTGCATTCTCTTCCGAAAAACCTAAAATTGGCTACATCTTTAATATGTTGTCTTTGCATTCTTAGACACCATGCCTATAGGATTATCATTCTCATCACATGTCTTTTAAAACCAAGTTTAAAGACCTACATTTCACTGATTTCGTGAAATAAGACGCCTAGGCAAACCTTAGGCCTAATGTTTGCTAAAATAAAAAAATCAATTATTTATGCATCTCATGTTTATTACAAAACATGGCTTTCAAACCAATCAGTCATTTTTCTAGAACTCATTAAAATTTGTTGTTTGCCACTATTTTTCACATCTAGAACTCATGTTTAGGTTCTGAATCTGAGACTTTCATTGTTTTTGAGATGTGCTATTCACAGGCCTTATTTGTGGAGGGATATATGAGCCATATAACTGTTAACGTGTACCCCATATGTGCAAGTCCTAACTATTTCTCTACTTGTCGTTTAGAATTTTATCCTTTAAAATCTAGGGGTTCAGCCTAGTACTCACCTTATAGGATTAGTAGTCCTAAACACCCTCCTAGACTTATAGAATGGGACGGGTAATAGCACGCAATAAGCTTTGTGACCAACACACACGTTTTAAACACCTTAGCATGGTGGGAAGGATAGAATATGGATATGATGACCATTGCACTAATACCAAGTGTAGCCCCTCTTTTGAGGAGTGATTACCGGGTATT
>MU701874.1:65701-120332 GCA_026770625.1 Nicotiana glauca | reverse complement strand
TAATTCACTTTAACCCCATCTATTTGCAACCATTATGTGAAATTCCCTCTTATTTAAAAGTCCTACTTGCCTACATGTTTAAAGACACAATTATAGTATGGCCGGGAACCACACTAGTGGATCCTGAGGGGTGCCTAATACCTTCCCTCGAGATAATTTTGAGCCCTTACCCAATTTTTGGTTTTCTAAATCAAATTTATTCTTAGTGTCCTAACGCACTTAATCATTAGGTGGAGGCTCTTCAAAATTGCAAACCCAATTCCCAAAAGGGAATGAGTTTTCCTCCCAAATGTCATAAACCCAATTTTGGGAGAAAAAAGGGGCATCAACATCATTTAAAGCCTTTCTCAAAGCCCCAGATGCTACAGTCTTTCGAGCAAGCATTTTCTGCCTTTGTAGTCTAGGTTTTGGAGATACACTGGGGGGAGTAGATGAGGATGAATTTGAGGGAGATGGTGGTGGAGGAGTTCCAGAATTTTCTTGTGGGTTAGACATGATGGTCGATTTCTTGGAAGAGTTTGGGAATTTTGGAGAAGAGAGTAGGTCATAGTGAAGACAAGTTTTTGACAGTTTGGAGCTATGATGAAGGCTGTAGAATTGATATGTATTTAAAGTGAATTACACATTTAATAAGTAACGACAACCTTTTGTAGTGGTCAGTAGGAGTTGAATCAACCTGAAATTCCTGATTCTGAATGATCTATTTTGCTTTCCTAGATATTAGGCAAAAATTACGATTTAGAGTTCTAGATGGACAAAACTGGTTCACTTATTTTCTAGGAATTTGAAAAGTATAGGACTTCCACTCATGATTGAATTATTAATCATTCTAATTGTGCAGAGTATAAAAACATACCTGAGCTTTCATATGAGCCCATACTGATGAACTATGTTGTTTATTTAAAACTCTCTTGAACATGCCTCAAACGCCATAATAGAGAAAATTTTGTAGGAGATCAGTGACTCATATAAACACATGTCACAGGAGTATACTAATTAAAGTATGAAGCTAAGTAAGAATTAATCTAGATATTTACACAAGTTCAAAATTCCTAGCCAATTTTTTTTATTTTCCAATTTTTTTTTCATTGTGCATTCTGAACTGGACCTATTAGGTGATCTTAATAATCCCTAATTCCAACCTGTTCCTCTCAAAGTTTTCTCTATTCAGTGCTTTAGTGAAGATGTCAGCAATTTGTTCATCAGTAGCACACAGTTTTATAGAGATCAATCCTTTCTCATAGTTATCTCTCAAGAAGTGGTGTCTAACATCTATGTGCTTAGTCCTCTTATGATGAACAGGTTTCTTTGTCATACTTATAGCACTAGTGTTATCACATAATATAGGAATGCAACCAACTTCAACTCCAAAATCTACCAGCTCTTGTTTGATCCATAGCAATTGAGCACAACAAGATGCAGCAGCAACATATTCAGCCTCAGCAGTGGATCAGGCCACTAAATTTTGCTTTTTAGTAGCCCATGATACAAGATATGAACGAAGAAAGTGAGTCATACCTGAGGTGTTTTTCCTATCCATAAGGAAACTTGCATAATCAGCATTAGCATATCCTACTAGATTGAAATTACTACCTTTAGGATGCCAAAGACACAGATCAGTGGTGCCTTTCAAATATCTTAGTATCCTCCTGACAGCAGTCAAGTGAGACTCTTTTGGATTATCCTGAAAGCGAGCACAAAGCCCTACACTGAAAATAATGTCAGGTAAGCTAGCAGTAAGATACAAGAGTGAACCAATCATACCCCTATACAACTTTTGATCAACTGATGAACCAGGTTCACCAATGTCTAATTTAGTGGCAGTTTCAATGGGTGTGTCTATTTCTTTTGATTCTTCCATTTTAAACTTTTTGATTAGCTCTTTTGCATACTTCTGCTGATGGATCATGGTTCTATTAGGACTTTGTTTGATCTAATAGCCTAAGAAGAAGCTAAGCTCACCCATCATACTCATTTCAAACTAACTCCCCATTAGTTTTGTAAAATCCTTACTTAGCTTATTAGTGGTGGCCCCAAAGATTATGTCATCAACGTATATTTGTACCACAAGGAGATCCTTACCTTTTTCCTTAAGAATAAGGTACTGTCAATTTTACCTCTTTTATAGCCATGATCAAGCAGGAATTTGGATAGTCGTTCATACCATGCTCTTGGCGGCTGCTTAAGTCCAACGAGAGCCTTGTCTAATTTGTACACATGCTCAAGACATTCCTTGCTCTCAAACCTTGGAGGTTGTTTCACAAACACTTCTTCTTTCAGGTAACCATTCAGGAAGGCACTTTTTACATCCATCTAATGAAGAGTGAACTCTATGTGTACTGCAAAGGCTATGAGGAGTCTTATTGCTGCTAGTCTTGCAACTGGAGCAAAAGTCTCATCATAATCTATGCCTTCCTCTTGGCTGTAACCTTGGACCACCAGTCTTGCCTTGTTTCTTGTAACTGTTCCATCTTCATCAAGTTTGTTTCTAAAGACCCATTTTGTACCAATAACTGAACTGTCCTTGGGTCTTGGAACTAGATGCCAAACTTGACTTCTTTCAAACTGATTGAGTTTATCTTGCATAGCATTCACCCAATCTACATCCTGCAGAGCCTCAACAACATTTTTAGGTTCAATAAGAGATAGAAAGTCATCAAAAGCACACAAATTCTTTAATTGTGATCTAGTTTTAACTCCAGATGTTGGATTACTGATTATGTTCTCAATGGGATGAGAAATTTGATTCTTGAGAGATTTCACAATCATCTGGTTTTTGCTAGATGTTTCTAGGATCATGAACAGATTATTTTAGAGGATTAGTTTCAATTCCTCTTTGATCAGTTCCCCCTATCAAGTTGCCCTGGATGGAAGAACCTGTTCCTTCTTTTACTGCCTCTTTAGCCTATGCATTGAATTCTGTCAAATCCTTTACCAATCCAATAGCTTCATCTTCATGTTCCTGTCTCTCAGAAAGAATGTTAGTTTCATCAAACATAACATGCCCACTTTCTTTCACACACAAAGTTCTTTTATTGAATACTTTATATGCTTTTCTATGTGAAGAATACTCCCTCGTCACTTTTGGGATCAAACTTACCTAGGGAGTCTTTTCCATTAATGTGCTTAGAGACTAATTTGTTTAGCTGATTTAGACTAGCATGACCAAGTCTTTTGTGCCATAGGAGGGGATCATTATCCAAAATACTTAGGCATGTGAATTCATTTTCTAAAAGAGTAAACAAATCTACAATGTAGATATTGTTCACTCTTTTTCCCTGCAAAACAATCTTGTCAGTGGTAAGGTTGATCACAGAGCATTTTGTAGAGGTGAATGCTACAAGGTTACCTCTGTCACACAGTTTTACACATTGAGTAGGATGTATTTCAAGCCATCTATCAAGTAGACATTCTCTATGGAGTGTGAGTCTATCTTACCTACCTTTCCAACCCCAATGCTGAAGAATCTTGATAGGGTGTTGGCCAATTGTGAAGAAACTAATCTTGTGCTCAACTGGGAAAAATGGCACGTCATGGTTGAGAAGGAGATAGTCCTTGGCCATAAAATTTCAAAACATGGCATAGAGGTGGACAAAGATATAATAGAGGTAATTTCAAGGCTTCTACCCCCTACTTCTGTCAAGTGGGTTAGAAGTTTTCTTGGGCATGTGGGGTTATACCGTAGATTTATCAAAGACTTTTCAAAGGTAGTGAATCCTTTGTGCAAGCTATTGGAAAAGGATGCTAAGTTCGTGTTCGATGAGAGATGTATGCAAGCTTTTGAACATCTTAAGTACAAGTTGACCACCACTCCTATTATTATCGCACCCAATTGGAGTTTGCCTTTTGAGCTCATGTGCGACGTGACTGATGTTGCGGTTGGGGCAGTTTTGGGTCAAAGAGTGAATAAAATGTTTCATCCCGTGTACTACACAATCAAGATAATGAATGATGCCCAAATGAACTACACATTGACTAAAAAAGAGCTTTTGGCTATTGTATTCGTAATGGAATAATTTCGGCCGTATCTCATGGGCGCCAAAGTCATAGTGCAAACCGATCATGCCGCTCTTCGGTACTTGATGATGAAGAAAGGTTCCAAAGCTAGGCTGATGCGACGAGTCTTGTTACTTCAAGAGTTTGATTTGGAAATTGTGGATCGGAAAGGTAGTAAAACCAAGTGGCGAACCAGTTGTCCCGCTTGGAAGAGAAGGGAAGGCCTCGTGATGGCCTAGAGATCAACAATTCATTTTCCGATGAGCAACTACTTTCTGTGTCGATGAATGATATGCCATGGTTTCTGGATGTTGCTAATTTCCTTGTGACTGGTATAATCCTACGTGATCTCTCTTCTAACCAAAAGAAGAAACTCAAACGGGATAGTTTGGATTTCTATTGGTATGAGCCGTACTTGTTCAAGATTTGCATTGATGGAGTGATCTGGAGGTGTGTCCCAGAGGAGGAGCAATTGAGTATCTTAGAGGCTTGTCATTCCTCTCCCTATGGTGGCCATCATGGTGGGGTGAGGACAGCTTTGAAGGTTCTTAGTTGTGGGTTTTACTCGCCAACTTTCTATAAAGATGCAAATGAACTTGTGAAGAGGTGTGATGAATATCAAAGTGCGGGCAGAATTTTGAAGAAAGATGAGATGCCTCTCAATACTATTCTTGAAGTTGATATTTTTGATGTACAGGGCATTGATTTTATGGGCCCATTTGTTAGCTCGTGTAGGTTCACATACATTTTTGTGGCGGTTGACTATGTTTCAAAGTGGGTTGAAGCCATGGCTTTATCTAACAATGAGGCCCAAAATGTTGTTGTGTTTCTCAAGAAGAGCATTTTTACTAGGTTTGGCACTCCTCGTGCAATCATAAGTGATGGGAGTCTCATTTTTGTAATAGAGCTTTTGACACTTTGCTTTTAAAGTATGGTGTCAATCAGAAAGTTTCTACTCCTTATCATCCTCAGGTGAGTGGCCAAGTTGAAGTCTCAAATAGGGAAATCAAGAGTTTATTGTCAAAGACGGTCAATGCAAATAGGATGGATTGATCAAAGAAATTGGATAATGCTCTATGGGCTTATAGAACTGCTTACAAAACTCTGATTGGTATGTCTCAGTACCGGTCCATGTTTGGTAAGGCTTGCCATCTACCGGTTGAGTTAGAGCACAAAGCCATGTGGGCATTAAGAAAGCTAAATCTTGAATGGGATATGGCAGCAAATCTTCTAGTGGAGCAGCTTAATGAACTTGATGAATTCCGATTCCATGCCTACTCCAGTTCGTCCTTGTACAAGGACAAGATGAAGTACCTTCATGACAAGTATACTCGTATCAAGGAGTTCAAAGTGGGTGATTTTGTTCTCTTGTTCAATTCTCGGTTACGTCTGTTTCTAGGAAAGCTTAAGTCAAAATGGAGTTGATATTTTAAAGTCGTGCTTGTGACTCTGTTTGGTGCACTTAACTTGAAAAAAAAAATGGAGAGATCTTCAGAGTTAATGGGCATAGAGTCAAGCACTATCTTGGTAAGATTGATGATAAACACGTGGTGGCAATGATCCATCTAAAGTTATTTGATTTTCTTTCTAGCGTAAGATTTGCTTTTGGACTAACTGGTTCTGAGATGTGTGTAGGATTGTTTTGATGCAGTGAAGGACCAAGTTGGAAAAAATGTGCACTCTCTAAAGTTTGCACTACGGCCGCAAAACATTTCTTGCGGCCGCAAAGGCCTTAGTGCGGGGGCAACAAATCAATGCGGTCCGGAGTGTTGATTGGTAAAGAATAGGGCTTCTCTGAAGTTTCCCACCACGGCCGCAATGCATTTTGTGAGGTCCGCGGTGGACCACTACGGCCGCCGAGCATTTCTTGCGGTCTGCAGTGGGTGTCTCCAGATGAGTGGTGATTTTACCACTCAATATAGTCTCTTTTCTCTACCTTTTATGTCCTTTAACTATAATATGAGGATGTTTATGGTGTGTATTGTTAGATTTTTAGGTAAATGATGCTACGAAGTGATTTGAATTGAATTGAAGTGGAATTGAGCAAAAGAGAGTGAAAACATACAAAATCTTCCAGTGATTCCACTTCTGCGGACTAATGGTCGCAGAAGAGACCTCGCTTCTGCATACAAATAAATGCTTATGCGGTGGAGGCTTGATTTGGAAAACTCCGCTTCTGGAGGAAAAGACGCAGAAGCGATCCCGCTTATGCGAAGGGATACACGCTTCTGTGGAAATGGCTGAGCACGGAAGAAACCGCATCTGCGGTTTGAGTATCGCTTATGCGGTATCGCATGTGCGACTTTTGCACTGCATCTGCAAAGCAGTGTTGCACAAGGAATTTTGCTTCTGCGATAAGGAATCTGCATCTGCGGAACCACATCTGTGTGAATTGTTCCGCAGATGCGAAAGTCGGGCATCAGATCTGGCAAATTGGTCTCTTCATATTTTCTAAACCCAAACCATTTTTATACTCGTCCAAGCAGACTTTTTACAAATATTTGGCTTATTTTCAGTTCTTAGGGATAGAGAGAACAAGTTTTGGAAGCTAGGGCTTTCCACACACACTTTGATCTTGAAGATTGAAGCTTTTGGTTGAGAATTTCTAGCCATTTATGTTGCTTTGTTCATTTCCTTGATTTGTATTGTATATCTAAGTGTGGAGTATTTTATTCAACACTTGAATCTTGTTTATGGAAAGATTCTAGTCTAAAGTGTGGATTAAATACCTTATTGTGCTTATGTATTGAATGATTTTTATTTATTTATGAAGTGAGTTGTTGTTACTTTAATTATTCTTGTTCTTTAATGTTTCCAAAGGGATTAGCGAACCCTAGGACTCGCCCATTAACTCCGAATTGATTTTGGGAAAAATAGTTTGGGGTTGGGAAAGATTAATTAACAAGAACTTGAGGCGTTAACCCTCATTTTATAGATTCTACCTAGGGATAGAATTGAACTACTTGTAGCCATTCCGGGTGTGCTTAATCTTCTAATTGTTTTAGGGATAATTCAATTAGGAAGTCTTGTTAGTCTTCGGAAGAAGCTAATTAAGAATTATTATCCGTGGATAATTAACATAAACTCGCTCATATTTGTAAAATCATGAAATACATTGGATCGTTACTTGAGTGTAATTCCTAATGCAACCATACTTTTAGCCATTGATCATTTTACTTGCTTTCTAGGTTAGTTTACATTTCCTCATTTAGGTATAATCATTTTCAAACCAAAATTCTTATTGTTTGGCATTGCGCGATAAGCGATAATTTTTTTACATTCTTAATCGCCTACATATTGTTCTCTGTGGGATTCGACCCCGACTCATAGTTGGGTAAACTATATTGCATGCAACTGTGTCCATTTACTTTTTAGTAGTGGATTTGGACGTCATCAAAATTGGCGCCTTTGCAGCGAACAATTTGGCATAATTTAGGTTGTTTGAGAAATAAGCAAAAGTACTTTGGTCCAAACTTGTGAATATTTTGTAATTATTTTAGTCACCTTGGTCTATTTTTCTTGTTTATTTCTTGTTTATTTTTTTTATTTTTAAAAAATGGCATCGTATAATGAAAATTGGTCGGATGGTAGTTGTTCATGCTTTGATGACCCTTGTCCTTATTGTGGAGGACCACACTAGTGGCAAAATTGTTTAAATTCTCCCGGGGGTGGATTGTGCGCACAATATCAAACCCATGAGTGGAGTATTTGTGATAAGTGTGGTTGCAAAAATGGTCATTGGGATGATTGTACTTATTTGTCCTTCCCTTCCCGAAGCCCCTACTATGATGATTCTACTTGTTTTGATGGAAATGATAGGGCTATGGAGATGGAAGAAGTTGAGCATTGCCTAAATGGAGAGTTCAAGCTTATGTTGGAGTGTTTACTTGAAGAAGGAAACAAGGAGCAAAATACCTTGGAGGAGCTTTTGGAAAATAGTCTTCAAAATGACTTGGAACTTGCAAGGTTGCACTCACAAATGGATGAAATGATCGAAGCCTTAAGGGTTCAAAAAGCCTCGGAAATGAATGATAGCCAAGAACCTTCCTTGGATATTGAAGTTGAAATTCCTTCCTTGGCACTTGATCAAAACCAAAAAGAACTCTCAAATGCTCAAAATGAGAAAATGATGCTCATGTTGGAGACCATTCTTGAAAATGAAGAGAAGCATAACCTTGCACTCGAGGACTTAAAACAAGGCTTGAATTACAATGATGAACATATCCGCACTTTGGAGAATCAAATGCAAATATTGGTTGAGGCTCACTACGCCCATCAACTTGAGAGTGTGGAAGGAAGCCAAGAAGAGTCCAATTCCGAGGAAGAAAGTGAGCTTTACTTCGAGGATTCAAGAATTGAACATCCGCCAACCGACTCCATGAGTGTTAATGATGCCGAGAAAAAAATGGAATTAGAGTCAACTGGTGTAAATGCAAATGTGGTTGATATTGACTTTAATCCGGGGGAAAAAAAGGATGTCAAAATCCGAGAAAAATTGCAAAGTGAAGGTTTGAACTCACATTCCAAGCATTTTTCAACATTGGAATTGTGTGGTGATATGGAAATAGAACTACACGAGTCAATAAGATATTGCTAGGAGGAAAGGCAACTACCAAAAATTTTACAGTTTGAGGAAGAAAGAAAGAAAAATGACATTCCTCACATGAGAGCCAAGAAGTGCAAAATGAAGAATTTAAGGATTGGCTTGATCATTGACTTACCACCCCCCCTATTGCTCATGGTCACAAGCTTGATTCCAAGCTAGGTGCCCAGTTCATATCATCCAAGTGGCGAGAAAAGTGGTAATGTTATTTGCGTCATGCCACGACGTTAAATGCGGCACTTGGTGGGAGGCAACCCATTATTTTTCAAAAATTTTAGTCATTTTTAAAATTTTCTTTTTTAGAATAGCTTAGAATGTTATTTGTAACTAATCTTCCAAGTTTCAGATTTTTCGGAGTTGATTTGAGCAGGTCAGAGTGGTCCGGAGGGCTAAAACCAGTAGTTGCAGAAACTTGGGATCAATCTTCTCATGAAACTGTATCTGCGGATTTTTTACTGTATCCGCAGTCTCGCAGAAGCAGATTTCAAATCGCAGAAGCGTCCTTTTCTGCATCTGCAGACAACAGGATGCATAAGCAAAACCGCAAAAGCGACGAAGATGCCGCAGAAGCGAAAGTCGAACATGTCTTTAGTTTGAAAAATTCTTAGACGCCTCATTTGCTAAGGCAAGTTCTGCAACTGTTTCTTCCAGCCCTATACTCCCCCATCTCCAAAATACTCCAAAAACCTCCATTGCTTTGCTTGTGAATTCCACTACACTCACACGATAATCAGGTATTTTCTTCTACTCCTCTCTCCCTTTGTTTACTCTTCTCTTCCTCTTCTTCGCTTAAGGCCTGCCATGGATATGTTCCCCATTCCCCTCTGATCTGTGCGAAAACTATGGTGAGGAAAATTGGTTGAGTGTAAGTTTGTGTGTGTTGTAAATCATGAACAAAATTGTGGGAATTTTGAGTACCCAATTTGTTTGATGAAGAGGCCATTTTAACTTGCTTGCAAGATGTTCGACACAATGTTAAAAAGAAGTTTTCTTGCTAAGTACCACAAAAATTAGTCTCAATTGAATCATAAGTTCACATACTGCACTAATTTAGAAGTCTTGAGTATAAATTAGGTGCCAAAAATTGGAATCAAAAGTTGAATAATTTTCTGGGCAGTTGAAGAAGATGTCAAATTCCGCAGATGCGGTCTGTTGTCCGTAGTAGCGGAACCGCTTCTGCGGTTGCAAGTCCGTAGATGCGATAACTGGAATAAGTTTTAAATCCGTAGATTCGGTGACTTTTCTACAAATGTGGAGCCGCTTCTGTGGCTGTATATCCGCAGATGCGGAAACTGTGCAGTTTGTGCAATTCCAATAGCTTTGCATCAGGGCCTTTTCGGGCCCGTTCAACCTAATTTTTTGCCTCAATTGCAGTATTTTGAATTTCTTAACATGATTCTCTTCCCCTACTGACCTTGTTTTGATTTTATGTAGGTGTTTCGAGTTAAAATGGACCCTAACACGAGCGGACAACAACCCAAAATTGAAGAAGAAATTGAGGAACCATATGATGAATCACGCTTCATGTCAGCTGCATGTGAGCGTCGATATTTGCATGAGCTTGTCAACAGAAGGATAATTCTTGAAAAGGGCATCCATGAAGACAAATTGGCCGAAAAGCTCCCAGATTTCTATGCCCGGCTCCATTCAACTGGATGGTCATGCTTCATCCCCACCCCTTGCAAGGCTAATGAGGAGTGGGTGCGTGAATTTTATACAAACCTTAGGCGCACTGATTTTGCCAATCCACAAGTCGTCATCCGAGGAAAATTGGTGAGGTTTGGGATCGAACAAATAAATGACACTATTGGTATTCCCAACTATCCAATGGAGTCGGTGCAACAGAAGGATCATTGTAAAAATGGGGAATGGCTTGTCTCCAAACTCTTCCCTCCTAGTCTGAGAGCCAAATGGGGTAAACGGAGAAAAGGGTTGAGATCGATTGACTTTACTGCTGAAGCAAAGATGTGGTTGTACATCCTATGCAATCGGGCGTCTCCTTGTGGGAACATCTCAGATGTCTCTTACTCTATGGCTTTGATGATTGCTTACCTCCTGGATGACATTCCTATGAATGTCGGGTACTATATCCTGCGGGAGATGAGGGAGTACTTGCGAGACAATGATGCAGGGATGATGTTCCCTTCACTGATCACATAGTTATGCACCAGAGCAGAGGTTGATGTACATGGCACCGATCGGTGGCTACCTGCTGATAAACCTTTTCATCCTTTGAGAGTGATAGGAGAGGGGAGCATAGTTAAGAGCAAGAAGAGAAAACTCACCACCACTGCTACTAGTTCAGTCCTCTTCACAGGCAGCTGCACAGGGACCATTCGGGATACTAAACTCCGAGCTTGCATCTATTCGGGAGTTAGTATCACAGCTTCCGAGTGGGCCCTCATCCTCCCAGCCTGGGCCTTCATACTTCTCCAGGGATGAAATGCAGAGTTACTTGGATGCAAAGAAGAGTCAGAATGAGCATCTTGAGAAGATGGCAGCATCAGTGACTAGACTAGAAGCAGCATACGGTACTTTGGCCAAGGCTCATGTAGACCTACAGCAAAACTTCGAGAAGGAGAAGAAAAAAACAAGAAGAAGGGAAAATTTATGATCAAGATATGGAGAGGTATCAAGGCCATCTTCAAATGGGGGAACCCAGACAAGAAGATACCAGTGGCAACCGAAGATGATAGTGAGGAGTATTCCTTCATTTTAGAGTCTGCTGGTGATGATGGTGATGATGATGCCGATGAGGAGACTGATGATGATGGGGCCACTAGTCTAGCACAGCATTGACCTGCCGTCCTCCCACAGTCTGCTAGTCTGGTGCAGACCTCAGGGAGACCCTCAAACTATTTATGCTTTACATTTGATATTGTGCAGTGAGGACACTGCATCGTTTTTTGTTGGGGGTGGCTACAAGTAAGAGTATACTGTATTCATATTTTGATATTGTGTGCCCTTGTCGGGCTTATTTTGTTGCTATGGATACTGTATGCCGTTGTCGGGCTTATTATTATGCTATTATTGTGTGCCCTTGCCGGGCTAATTTGTATAGCAGGTGCTCTTGCCGAGCTTGGTGTGATTAGTCTGTGTATATTTGTCTTGCATTAATTATTTTCTTTAAGTAGCGTGTTGTTATTAGTATTAGTGTTTATATTTTAGTATCTTTTCTTTTAGTTTTGTTTTCTTTTATTTTTATTTTCCTTAAGTGCTATTTCCTTGGGTTTTCTTCATGCTACGGTTCTTTCCCAAGGAACATTTTTGAAGCGAATCCGGTGACTTTTCCCTATGATAGATGGCGTGACAACTTTCTTAAGGGAATTAGTCTTGTTTTGCTAGGATGAGACTTTTGGATTATTTGGTACTAATAAAATTAGCCTCTTGTATCTGAAGTGTGAAATAAGAATACCCCTCCGAAATTGTGGTTTTGAACTAAAACAACAGGTTGTATGGTGAAGAATGATTTATGATTTTTGTGTTAACTTTTTTGCTCTTTTAGTGACTCTTTGCCCACTAGTTCAAATAATATTGCTCTAGACATTCTTAGTATAAAATGATTGATCCGTCTTTATTAATTCATGTGCCATGAGTGTTAGTGTTTGTACAAATAATTCTTGTGTTTACTTCTATCATCTAGAACTTGCCTGGTTGGTTTTTCAATACTAATGATAGTATGTTTGGTTGGAGGGATGATCTTAGGCATTATTTGTTTTATTTGCAAACCGTCTTTAGCTTTCTAGCCTACCTTTGCATAAATAATATTACTAGTACCCTATTTGAGCCTTTAAACCTTTTCTTTGTCCAACTAATTACAAACCTTTCCCCTTTTGTAAAATAATTCCCTCTTTTGAACCCGTCCCTCCTTGAACATTGAGAATGAGGCTAAAAGCCTAAGTTGGGGGTGTGGTGTCAAAGTAGAAATTTGTAAGGTTGTATATTGAGTGTAGGATCATATACCTCAAAATGTTTGTATTAAGTTATTCAAGCTCCAAAAGAAAAATATGTACATAAAAAAAGGAGAGAAATATTTGTATGTATATAAATTATGGAGCCTTGAAGAAAAGTATAGAGGTATTTAAGGTGGTTCTACATTGGGAACTAGATGCCAATGAGGCTATGTGGGTTGAAGAGAAACAAAGTGCAAAAAGAATGAAAAATGTGAGTAGTGTTCAAGGAGGGTGAAGTCACTTGTACCCAAATGCTTATCCGACCCTTCCCTAAACCTACATTACAAGCTTAACAAGTCCTTATGGGACCTCCAACCGAATATTCTTGAATATGTGATGAATTAAAATAAGGGCAAGCTTATGGTATGAGATGTTGTAGCATTTGAAATTCTTTGTGAGAGTGAGTGTTTTTGTAAATTTGTCCCTCATGTTGTAGTGTAAATATAGTGATTTTGGGACTTTCTTTCTTGTGAGGGCATATGAATTAGGAAGGATTGGTGAAAGTGAGTAAATAGAGCATATGTAGTGGACTAGTGCTTTTGAGTCACTTCTTGAGGTAAATGTTTATCTTTTGATTATTTTGAAACTCCCTTGCACATTCTTGAGGTTGTTTTTCCTTATGAGGGAGTCATTTGGGAAGGATTACACATACTTGAGCCTAATTATTATTGCTTAATGTGATATGTAAATAATGGCAATACCACTTGTGTTGTACATAGTAAATCCTCAATGAATTGTTGGTTTTGATTTGCTTGAGGACAAGCAAAAGCTTTAAGTTGGGGGTGTTGATAAGTGGTGATTTTACCACTCAATCTAGTCTCTTTTCCTTAGCTTTTATGTCCTTTAACTATAATATGAGGTTGTTTATGGTGTGTATTGTTAGATTTTCAGGTAAATGATGCTACAAAATGATTTGAATTGAATTGAAGTGGAATTGAGCAAAAGAGAGTGAAAACATGCAAAATCTTCCAGTGATTCCGCTTCTGCGAACTAATGGTAGCAGAAGCGACCCCGCTTCTGTGGGCAAATAAACGCTTCTGCGGTGGAGGCTTGATTTGGAAAATTCCGCTTCTGCGGAGGAAAAGACGCAGAAGCGATCCCGCTTCTGCAAAGGGATACACGCTTCTACGGATATGGCTGAGAATGGAAGAAACCGCATCTGCGGTTAGAGTATCGCTTATGCAGTGTCGCATCTACGACTTTTGCACCACATCTGCGAAGTAGTGTTGGACAAGGAATTTCGCTTCTGCGATAAGGAATCCGCAACTGTGGAACCGCATCTGCGTGAATTGTTCCGCAGATGCGAAAGTCGGGCATCAGATCTGGCAAATTGGTATTTTCACATTTTCTAAACCCCAAACCATTTTTACACTCGTCCAAGCAGACTTTTTACAGATCTTTGGCTTATTTTCAGTTCTTAGGGCTAGAGAGAACAAGTTTTGGAAGCTAGGGCTTTGCACACACACTTTGGTCTTGAAGATTGAAGCTTTTGGTTGAGAATTTCTTGCCCATTTATGTTGGTTTCTTCATTTCCTTGTTTTATATTGTATATCTAAGTGCGTAGTATTTTATTCAACACTTGAATCTTGTTCATGGAAATATTCTAGTTTAAAGTATGGATTAAATACCTTGTTGTGCTTATGTATTGAATGATTTTTATTTATTTATGAAGTGAGTTGTTGTTACTTTAATTATTCTTGTTCTTTAATGTTTCCAAAGGTATTAGCTAACCCTAGGACTCGCCCATTAACTCCGAATTAATTTTGGAAAAGATAATTTGGGGTTGAGAAAGATTAATTAACAAGAACTTGAGGCGTTAACCCTCATTTTATAGATTCTACCTAGGGATAGGATTGAACTACTTGTAGTCATTCCGGGTGTTCTTAAATTCTTAATTGTTTTAGGGATAATTCAATTAGGAAGTCTTGTTAGTCTTCGGAAGAAGCTAATTAAGAATTATTATCCGTGGCTAATTAACATAAACTCGCTCATATTTGTAAAATCATGAAATACATTGGATCGTTACTTGAGTGTAATTCCCGATGCAACCATACTTGTAGCCATTGATCATTTTACTTGCTTTCTAGGTTAGTTTACATTTCCACATTTAGGTATAATCATTTTCAAACCAAAATTTTGAGTGTTTGGCATTGCGCGATAAGCGATAATTTTCTTACATTCTTAATCGCCTACACATTGTTCTCTGTGGGATTCGACCCGAATCATAGTTGGGTAAATACATGTGACCGTGTCCATTTACTTTTTACTAGTGTATTTGGACATCATCATCTCCCCAATGCTTCATGTTCTTGAGTACCACGGACCGCAGTGCCATTTTGTGTCATCTGCGGTGGGTAGGTATAGTGGGTCCCAGGGTCATTTTCTGTGAATAGGACCTCAGGGTTTCATTTACCCTTTTCTCTTTGCTCACTCAATAGTAAAAATCACTGTTCATACTAGCCCTAAGCACAAATTTCACGCATTGTCTCTCAATCATCTGTGTGCATCTCATATCCGGTACTTCAAATTCCTTCTAATCTTTAATTTTATTTTATTTTATTTTAATTTGTTAGTTTTTATTTCTTTTTTTATTCCCGTTTTCTTTTAATTTGTAGCTTAGGGTTGCTTAATAATGTTTATATCAGGGTTAGTTAGTGAAGAGTGCTGATTAAACACCTAAGGGATCAATAAAATGAGCAAATTAGGTTTAAAATGTGAAGAAAATTGAAACCCGAGGTTAGTACTGCTGCTTGTGCTTTACCGAAGTTGGCGGTGGATTTATTGCGGTCTCCGGTGCTTTTCTACACCCCGCAATTCCATTTTATGCGGACCACAGTGGTGAAACTTCAGAAAGTCAAAAATTAAGGACCGCAGTCGCGGTCGATTTTGTGCGTTCCTCGGTGCCTTACTGCGGCCATAGACCATTTCTTGCATTCTGCAATGCCTAGAATCAGAGAGTAGGTAGTCTGACCCCCACCTCAATGCGGACCGCGGTGCCATTTGTGCGGTCCGCGGTGATCCCTTTGCGGCCGCACTGCATTTTGTGCGGTTCGCAGTCTACTGTCTGCAACTAATTTCTTCTTTGTCTGCAATTATTTTCTTGTTTGATTCTTGTGATACTGTGATACTAACAAGCTTCAACTGAATTCCACTTGCGAAAAATGGTCAAATAATGAGGCGGTGATGACAAATAAAAGGGAAAAGCTGAGTACTCCCGGGGGAGGGGACGAGGAATGATGAGATTGACCCCCCAAGTTTGGCAGGCAATTAAGGAGACCAGAAAGTCAATGAGGGCTGCTGATAGGGTTTCTTCCCATTCAGAGGGAAGTGAGTATGTACCTGTTGACGCCCCCTTTTTCCCTCCCTCCAGAGAGCGAGAAATCGGGTTTACGACATTTAGGAAAGACATCTCTATTCCCGCTTGGGAATTGGGTTTTGGATTTGGAGAGTCGCCACCTAATGATTATAGTGCATTAGGACACTTTTAAGAAATAATTTGAGATGAAAAACCAGAGTTTGGGTAAGGGCTAGAAATTATCTCAAGAGGAAGGTGTTAGGCACCCCTCAAGATCCACTAGTGTGGTTCCCGGCCACGATACAATTGTGATTTTAAATGCAATGAACAAGTAGAAGAGCAAGCATTGCAAACGCGAGGAAACTTTCACATAATGGTTGCAAACAAAAAGCACAAAAGGTTTAAAAGTGCTGAAATTTGGAAGAAAGTAGTTTTTATAATTAAAGAAAAGATATACGAGTAAAGGGGAAGGGGTCAAATAATTGATGTAAGTAACTTAAAATAAGTGAAAGAGGCGGAAGTTTAGGGAGAAACAATACTGAAATTCAGATAGTTAAAAGAGAGGTTTTCCATGATAGGTGCAAAGAATTGAAGTAAAAGAAGAGAAACTGAATAACTGAATAGCTTTTAAAATTCTGGAAAAAAAAATAACAAAGAGGGAGGGGGGTCCTAGGTTTATAAATCATATGGATCATCCACACAACACCGATACCCAATTGTACACATAGTGTTATCGTGTGATCATCATCTCCATGTCTACCCTTCCCCACCCCGTTAAGGTATTAAAGCACGGAATAGTATCGTTACTTATTGCATGATATTACCCGTCCCAATCCTATCAGTCCCAGAGGAAAATGGACTACTAATCCTAAAGGGAGAGGGGTTTAGAGCTTTTAGAAATTTTCAAAGGACAAAATGCTAAGACGTCAATCAAAAACACGTAATGCAAATAGAGGGGAAACATACAGACAAACAGGGCTCAAATACGCCTCCATAAATCAGATAAAAAGTCATAGAGTTTAGCATGTCTTACACGTACTGATTTGGTCTTAATTAAATAAAGCGACGAGCGGACTGGTTCAACGCATATTTTTAGACGGAAAGTCTACATTAGGCTCGCTCGAATGCAGTTGACTAAAACCGATCTGATTGATTAATTAATCCTTTTGTGTTAGTTAGAAATAGGCATGATATATACTGATTTTAGAAATAATGCAAACTGATTATAAAAAAAAAAGTTACCAGTTTTATGAGAATAATACGAGTTTAGCAGTTGATATTGCTTTTAACGAATGAGACAATTCGAGATTTCCTGTAGGCATGCTTTCTATACGTTTACAGGTTTTGACATCTCTTCAGACGTTAACAAAAGTCCTATGAACATGGTATCTATATGCAACTTTTATTATTAAACCTACGAACTGTTTGCCTAATGAGGCTTATATGCAGAAATGCAGTGGTTTGTAGATATAATTTTTTTATGCGGATTTGCAGAACAATCAGAAGTTAATCCTATAGGCAGGATATCTATGTGTGAGTTGCAGAAATTAAGAGTTAACCCTATAGGTAGGATATCTATGTGTGGAGATGCAAAAATCATAGGTTGATCCTATAGGCATGATTTCTATGTGTGAATTGCAAAAATTAAGAGTTAACCCTATAGGCATGATATCTAGGTGTGAAGTTGCAGAAATCATAATAAATCCATATAGGCATGATCTCCACCCTTAGTGCTTAAAAATAAATCCCATCCCCTTTTTTTACTAAATCCCCGAGTTTATACAAGTTACTATAGCCCAAAAGAAATAAAAAAAAAACTGGAATTACAAAGATTACATCAGAAATCATCAGCTACATCCAAGCAGCCTAATTTAGACTTAATGCCTAATAATATGAGATTGAGCCACTTCCGAGATCCATATTTCCAAGCCTTCTCTCATCTAAGGTGTTTCAAAGATCCAAGGGATTTCAGGAACCCCGGGCAGTGCATACACCTAAGATGTTAATCAGAAATTGAGTTGCGCAGTGTGGAAGGGCCAGCCCTTATGTGTCCAAGTTCAGAGGGAGCTCAAGGGTCCCAAGGAAAGGCTCACATAAGAGGGGCAGAACCTAAGTTCTAAGAGTGAGTGCAAGTGCGATAAAAGGGGTAGGGGCTACCCAGGCAGGCTGGTGGTCATGCCCAGCCACAAAGTAGACTGGCACACCCCTGACCAAACCTGTTGATCAAGCATTTAGAGAGTAAAGACCTACTGGAGTTCAAGCTATGGACTGAGCAATAACTAAAAATATTGTCAGGCCAAAGCTGCTACTCAGCACACAATAAGGGAATAGGGATGGTAAATTGACAAAGCTTAGGGCCCAAAGGTTCCAGTTCATATCCATGGACAATAACTTCAAATATTGCCATGTTTCTGAACCATAACTTAAAGAACATAAGGGGGATATGAGGGTTTGGGATTCATAAGGTAGCAATTAAATAACACACGACTGACAGAGTGCACACATAGATAAACATTAATTTACAAAGGGAAAGGGAACACATTACAGCATGCTAGTAACATATCTAGACAGCAGAAACATGGGCAGAATTAGACAGGAAAGAAAAAACATGTTGTTGTTGAGGCTTGAACATTAACTAGGACATACCAGTAGAGAAGCAAAGTGCAGAAAAAGTAGAGCAAACAAGAGTCCACAGTCTAGCCTTGGCTTTCAGCCGGCTAGACAAAGCCCGGCTAGACAAAGCAACAGCACAAGTAGCAGTAAAGAAAGAGAGAGTTTTTAAGTGTAAGGGTGTATTTTGAACTCAAGTTGTTCGTGTGTTCAAAAAAAAGAGTAAGGTATTTATAGTTTTTGAAAACGAGTGAAACAGAAATAATAAGCCACAAACATGGAAACAATCACTATTCAGAATCAATTAACCCAAGTGATTCCCTTTAATTAAGGAAACACTGCTTAACGGGTATCAGCAGGCCAATTAAGGAAAGAAAATCAGTTTGGGGGCAGATTGATTATTTCCATAAAAAGGGTAGTAAAAGTATGAAGTAAATAATCAAGTCTAAGTACGAAATAGGCTTATTTTGGGAAAGGATTCAGTAAGGTAAAACATTACAGAATCAATTAATTTTAAACAGGCGAGTGAAATTAGGGCTCATAAAAGAAAAGCTTTTTGCAATTAGTCACAAGATCAAGGGAATCAAGATCAATCAAGAAAGGAACATGATTCTGCACTTCACCATATAAATAGCAGGGGATGGACAAGCATGCAGAGTTAAACATGTTAATGAAAAGAAGCAACACAAACATACAGTAGCAGTAGGGGCAAACTAGCATTTTGCAGCAAGAAAACATTCAAAGCACGGTAGTCAAGTAGGTCAAGTAGTCACATAGAACCAACAGTAAAGAAGAATATAGAAGCAAGTAAAGGTCTTAGAGTAGTAATAAGTGAGAAAACTTCTAAAAAAAATTAGGGCTTTAACAGTAACCGGGTTTTGCAAGATGGTAAGAACTCAAAATTAAACAAATTAAACGAGGAAGAGAGAGTCAGCAACAAAGAAAAAATGCACAGTTAAACAAACAAATTTCAGAACTCAAATAAACTAAAAGGAACTAGGGTTTTTAACATGCTGAAACAGATAGAAGAATAACATGAGCAAATCATAGCCAAATCATAAACATGTTAAAATCAGAGATCTTTTGAAAAACTTAAAGGAAAACCCTAATGAAGGGTCGTTTTTGCAAGAAAAGTTGAAGAACTTTCAAGAAAACAATTAAACATTCATGGCAAGTACAGATCTAAAGCATATCTGAAAGAAAAATCAAAAAATCCCAAAGATTAGGGTTTCGAAGAACCCAGAAAGGTGAGAAAGGCCTTGAAAATTAACGATCTAACCAGAAGAGTCTAGGATCTGACTCGAACGGCCATGGCTAGCCGGAGAAAAGTCAGGGACGGCCGAAGAAAGGTCATGTATGGAAGTCAAGCAACGACTGGACCAACCTTTGAGATTTGACCGTGAAACCACAGAAGCGAACACCCAGGAGCCACGGAAGGCCATTACACATCTTTCATGGCCATGGGAGGCCGTGGATTAGGGTGGGATTGAAAGGTGGCGGCTAGGGTTCATGAGGGCTTCATAGAGAGTTGAGAGAGAAGAGGAATTCTGGGGCGGTTTTTGGTGAGTAATGGGGTAGGGCAAGAGGTCGTTTGGAATTAAAAAGGAAAGGGTGCATAGTGGTCGTTGATCTAAACGATCAACGGCTAAGATTAAAGGGCTTAGGTGGGATCCGAATTAGGTCGGGTTTGGAAAAAATTGGGATGCGCAATTTTGGGCTTGAATTTGGGGGCTGACTGGGGTTGCCAAATTGGCTATAATTGAAATGCAATTGAGGCCAAATCGTAAATAGCCAATTTTCCCTTTTAATATTTTATAAAATAGTAATACAAATTTTAAAAGCAAATTAAGAGTACTGGGTAAATGAATATTATATAAATATTAATTTAAAAATGTTGTGATTAATTTTTATAAATATAAAATGCTATAAATTACAAGATAGGCTATAATTGCAATTATATGCAATTTAGCTTTAAAAATACCAAATGAATTTGTAAAAATATGCAAAAATTACCTTAATTATATTTTGGTGTAAATGTGGGAATAAAAGTAAGTTATTCACAAAATGATAATTTTGGGAATAATTATTGGATTTTGTTGTATTAAAATAGGCAATAAATTGGGTTTAAAAATCGTTAAAAATGTCAAAACTCTTGGGTGTGCTTATATATGCACAAATATGCTATTTTGGAAGTATTATGGGTATAAAAATACTTAGGAAAAAAGTTGGGTATCAACAGCTGTCCCTCTTTACCTGTGAAGTGTGAAAGAGTTGTCGGGTAAAGATATGATGGCCATTTTGACCGGAAGCGACGGTTTGAAAAGAATTTGACCGAGCTCTGGTTTCTGAGCTGCCTACATATCCCTGGTTTTATAGGAATCAGGTCGTATGTAGTTCAGGAACTATTAACGAAATATGCCGATGGCAATTCGAAAGAGACGGACACGATGTTTAAGGGGCAAGAGGTATTTTGAAACCTGATCGGTTGTGGGGACTGGAGCGGGATCGCTCCTACTGAGACGACCATTGCTGGCCGGTGTACCTGCAAGTGAAAAATATGGGCATATATTGTGCATAACTTAAACATAATGCAAGTTCCCGTTGGACCATGAATGTTGTCTTTGGACGGTTAGGATGACGTCCTCGGACCATGATGTCCTGGGCCATGAAGTGCAAAATTAAAGGATTCGCAGGCTATGAAATGATGTTCTTGGGCTATGATAATGTGCCTCCGAACCATGGTGCCTTTGAATAATGACGTGCAGGATATAAAGTGGGGTCCTCGGGCCATGGCATGGTGTTCCTCGGGCTATGAAGATGATGCCTCCAAACAATGATGCCCTCGGACAGTTTGGCGATATTTTAGCCCATGAAATGCAAGATTTGGCGGTATTTCAACCGATGCAAAAGCGTAAATGGATATTTCAGCTGATGCAAAGAATGTAAATGGCGATATTTCAGCCGATGCATAGAATGTAAATGGCAATATTTCAGCCGACAATAATTTAAATAAAACAGGCGATGTTTCAGCCGATACAAAAAATGTAAATGGAGATATTTCAGCCGACAGAAATTTGAATAAAACAGGTGATGTTTCAGCCGATGTAAAAAGTAAAATGGCAATATTTCAGCCGACAGAAAGCATAAGTATAGATGATGATGGAGATGAACTGGCGATCTTTCAGCCGATGTAGAATTTAAATAAAGTTTGGTGATATTTCAGCTGATTGCAAGACGTAAGTAAAGGTGGCGATATTCCAGCCATGCAAGAAAGATAAGGTGGTGATATTTCAGCCATGCAAGAAAGATAAGGTGGCTATATTTCAACCATGCAAGTGGAGGTAGAGCTTAACCTCAGAAGGTAGAAAGGTAGCCTTATACAGATAATAAAGGATAGAGACAGTGTTTAGTCTCGGAAGGTAGAAAGGTAGCCTTATGCAGATAATGCAGGATGGAGACAGTATTTAGTCTCGAAAAGTAGAAAGGTAGCCTTATGCAAAATGCAGATGGAGATAGTGCTTAGTCTCGAAAGGCAGAAAGGTAGCCTTATGCAATGCAAAAAATACAGATGGAGACAGTGCTTAGTCTCAAAAGGCAGAATGGTAGCCTTATGCAATGCAAAAATGCAGATGGAGACAGTGCTTAGTCTCGGAAGGCAGAAAGGTAGCCTTATGCAGATAATGCAGATGGAGACAACGCTTAGTCTCGGAAGGCAGAAAGGTAGCCTTATGCAGATAATGTAGATAGAGACAGTGCTTAGTCTCGGAAGGCAGAAAGGTAGCCTTATGCAATGCAAGAAAATAAAAGGACAGATAGTAGTGAGATTTTTTAGCTGATGGCTAATTGCAATATCGTGACTGACACAGAGGTTGTGTGCGGATAACAATTATGAACGAGTGGTAATTTTGAGAAGTTGTGTTCTTGAGAAAGTATGCCTGCATAAATTTTCCTAACAATATTGTAAGTCGAGTGCCTGCATCCAAAGAAAATCATGAGTTTTGTAAAAATGGGGGAAAGGCTAGTTTGTTTTCCCCTGGCTTCCAGCGTTGCGTATCATTAGGGTAGCGTTGCTAAACAGCAGCAATTTGAACAATAATTATGCATGATTTAGTTAATATAATTCAAGTAGAAAATAGTTTTCTTTAGATGAACCAATGACTGCGACGTGGTTCAAGACATTGCAACCTCTCTTGCTCCAGAATTTTGAGGGTCCTCCTCAAAATTCTACCCCAGTTTACTGGGATGGCTCTTCTGACAGCTGCGCTGAATGGCTAAAAAATCAAATCCAAAATTTTGAGGGTCCTCCTCAAAATTTTGCCCCAGTTTACTGAGGTGGCATTCCTGGCGATGAGTGGCTGAAAACTAACTTCGGAATTTTGAGGGTCCTCCTTAAAATTCTGCCCCAGTTCCAATAGCAGGGGGAAATGGAATTTTATTAAATTGTGACTGAACCCATAGGGCTGCCTATGTATCCCCTCTTAAATGGGAATCAAGTTAGGCGTAGTTCAAATTATATCATTAAAGAAATCATAAGTGGTTACACATAGTATCGTTTCACTACATCTGCATTAATTGGCTTTGGCCAGAATTCTCTGTCCATTTCTACAAGAATAAGGGCTCCTCCAGTTAGAGCCCGGTGAACCATGTACGGACCTTTCCAGTTGGGAGAGAATTTTCCCTTGGCTTCATCTTGATGTGGGTTTATTTTCTTCAATACCAGCTGCCCTGGTGTAAACTTCCTTGGCTTAACTCTTTTGTTGAAGGCTCTGGACATTCTGTTCTGATATAACTGACCGTGGCAAATTGCATTCATCCTTTTCCTATCTGTGAGGGATAACTGCTTGTACTGACCTTTTACCCATTATGCATCGTCCAACTTTGCTTCTTGTATGATCTTTAGAGAGGGAATCTCTACCTCGGCGGGGATGACCGCTTCTGTACCATAAACCAGCATGTAGGGAGTTGCTCCAGTCGATGTGCAGACCGTGGTGCGGTATCCTAGTAAGGCAAATGATAACTTCTCATGCCATTGTTTATGACTTTCGACCATCTTCCTTAGTATCTTCTTGATATTCTTGTTGGCTGCTTCTACAGCTCCATTCATCTGAGGCATGTAGGCTGTAGAATTCTTGTGTTTAATCTTGAATGTCTCACACATTGCTTTCATCAAGTCACTGTTGAGATTGGAACCATTATCGGTGATGATTTATTTCGGAATTTCGAATCAGCAAACAATACAGTCACGGACGAAATCTGCCACAACTTTCTTAGTCACTACCTTGTATGATGCTACTTCAACCCATTTAGTAAAATAATCAATTGCCACCAGGATAAATCTGTGCCCGTTTGATACGGCAGGCTCGATAGGTCCGATGACATCCATTCCCCAGGCGACGAATGGCCATGGCGAGCTTGTTGCAGTAAGCTCGTTTGGAGGCACCTTTATCATATCTGCATGTATCTGACAACGATGGCATTTGCGAACGTACTGGATACAGTCTGTTTCCATAGTCATCCAGAAATACCCTGCTCGGAGTATCTTCTTTGCTAAGACAAAACCATTCATGTGCGGCCCGCAGGTCCCTGCGTGCACTTTGTCCAATAGTTTGGATGCTTCTTTTTCTCCGACACACCTTAGTAAACCCAAATCGGGAGTCCTCTTATACAGGATTCCCCCACTATGAAAGAAGTTGTTAGATAATCTCCGAAGTGTGCGTTTTTGCGTGGCGTTGGTAAGTTCTGGTATTCTCCGGTTGTCAAGTACTCCTTGATGTCGTGGAACCATGGTTTTCCGTCCTCTTCTTCCTCAACGTAAGCACAATAAGCTGGCTGATCATAAATCCTTATTGGGACGGGATCAATGAAATTTGTATTTGGATGTTGGATCATGGATGATAAAGTAGCTAATGCGTCAGCAAACTCGTTCTGGACCCTGGGGACATGCTGAAATTCTGTCTTTGTGAATCTTTTCATTTAACTCCTGTATGTGATGCAAGTAGGGGAGTATCTTCGAGTTTTTAGTTGCCCACTCTTCTCGAACCTGATGTATGAGCAAGTCTGAATCCCCGATCACTAGCAGCTCCTGAATGTTCATGTCAATGGCCATCTTGAGCCCCAGGATGCAGGCTTCATATTCGGCCATATTGTTTGTGCAAGGGAACCTGAGCTTGGCGGATACCGGGTAATGCTGGACGGTTTCTGATACCAGGACTGCTCCTATGCCAACTCCTTTGAAATTTGCGGCTCCATCAAAAAACAACCTCCAACCATCGTAGGATTCTACAATATCTTCTCCCACAAAGGACACTTCTTCATCAGGAAAATACGTTTTCAGGGGTTCGTATTCTCCGCTAACAGGATTCTCGGCAAGGTGATCTGCTATGGCTTGGCCCTTGATTGCTTTCTGAGTCACGTAAACAATGTCGAATTCACTTAGCAGGATTTGCCACTTGGCGAGCTTGCCAGTGGGCATGGGCTTCTGGAAGATATACTTCCGCGGGTCCATCCTTAATTTGAGATAAGTAGTGTAGGCACAGAAATAATGTCTCAATTTCTAAGCTACCCAAGTCAGAGCACAACAGGTGTGCCCTAATAAAGAATACCGGGCCTCGTACGAGGTGAACTTCTTACTGAGATAGTATATGGCTTGCTCCTTCTTCCCCGTTTCATCATGATGTCCTAGAACAGAACCGAACGCTCCATCCAAAACCACGAGATAAAGAAATAGAGGTCTTCCTGGCTCGGGCAGAACCAAGATTGGAGGTGTTGACAGGTATTCCTTGATTCTGTCAAAGGCCTTCTGACAATCGTCAGTCTATTTAGTAGCAACGTCTTTCTTCAGCATCTTAAAGATGGGTTCACAAATGACCGTGGACTGAGCTATGAATCGGCTGATATAGTTGAGTCTTCCTAAGAAACTCATTACATCCTTCTTGCTCTTTGGCGGTGGCAAATCTTGAATGGCTTTGACTTTTGATGGGTCCAATTCTATTCCTCGACGACTCACGATGAAACCCAGTAATTTTCCAGCCGGAACCCCGAATGCACACTTGGTGGGATTCAATTTCAGATTGTACCTCCTTAGTATGTTGAAGAACCTTCTCAGGTCTTCCATATGATCGGTGGCTTTCTTGGATTTGATGATGACGTCGTCCACATATACCCCAATCTCCTTGTGTATCATGTCGTGAAAGATAGTAGTCATTCTCTCATATAGGTGGCGCCAGCATTCTTCAAACCAAAAGGCATCATTTTGTAACAATACATTCCCCATGGCTTGATGAAAGCCGTTTTCTCTGCATCTTCCTCATCCATCCATATCTGATAGTATCCGGCGAAACAATCAACAAAAGACTGCAACTCATGCTTGGCGCAATTGTCAATAAGAATGTGTATGTTTGGCAAGGGGAAGTCATCTTTGGGACTGGCCCGGTTAAGATCCCGGTAGTCGCCACAGATTCTAACCTTCCCGTCCTTCTTTGGTACCGGCACGATGTTGGCTAACCATGTTGGATATTCCACTACCCTGAGAACCTTGGCTTTGACTTGCTTAGTAACCTCTTCTTTGATTTTCAAACTTATGTCGGGTTTGAATTTCCTGAGCTTCTGTTTTACCGGCGGACAGGTTGGATCTGTTGGCAGTTTGTGAGCTACAATGGATGTGCTGAGACCAGTCATTCATCATACGACCAGGCGAATATGTCCTCATATTCCTTTAAAAATTTCGAATATTCTTCTTTTTCTGAAGGCGACAGGTGAACACTAATGCGAGTTTCTTTGTCATTTTCTATATCTCCCAAATTAATGACCTCAGTTTCTTCCAAGTTAGACTTAGGTCTATTCTCAAAATTCTCAACCTCTCTGACGACCTCTTTAGGTATTTCTTCTTCTGAGTCTATGTCCTTTTGTTGCGTTGTTTCGTTGCAAGTCACAATCGTTGTTTCATCATCAAAGTAATTAATAGTAATGTTGTGTAAAAATAGAGTAAATGATAGAGAAAATAATAAGAGCGAGATATATAATAAACTGAAATGCTTTGACTAAATTCATAATTGTTTGAAACATCGGAGCTCTTTTCGAAATTAAAGACAATGCGGAAAGAAAATCAACTAGTAAAATAAAATAAAATGAGATGCATGGTGCTTTTGTTTAGCCTTTCTACCCCAAAGCCTTCCGGCCTGTGACGGTTCTAATTGACCAATTGCTGAGGCAGTCTCCTTGGTTCACAGCTTGTATGGAAGGGCCTTCCTACCCTTCCTCCTCGAAAAGAACACAGCAATCCATATCATCATCCTCCAGAAATAGATTCTTCATGGCTTCCAACGCTTCATCTTCCTCTGACCCATATATAGTATCTGCCGGTTGGAAGGTTTGCTCCAGGCTAGGTATCGGAAGCTCCAATGGATAGTAGGGGCCGCGCCATAGTGGCAACCAGCTTTGGAATTCTTCCCAAGTATAACCGTACCCTAAGCCAAATGTAGTACCATGCTTCTTTAGTTTGATGGGCTTAGCGATCCCCTGGAGATTTTTATCGAGTCTCTTTCCAGGCTCGTACCCATACCAATTCAGGATACTTTCGATCTTGTTATCCCACCACTTATCCTTATCTATAGTGTTGACCCTTTCAATGTGGTGGTATGTTTCTCCGCCTATTCTCCTCTTGCCTCCAATCATTGGGATGGTCTAGCGACTATATATGGGGTTACTACCATCGCCATGAATGATCACCTCCTGGTGATTCCATTCGAACTTCACTGCCTGATACAGGGTCGATGCTACAGCTCCAGCGGCATGGATCCAGGGCCGTCCTAATAGCAGGTTGTAGGACGCTGGGACGTCTATCACTTGAAAGATGACGTCGAACCATATTGGCCCCATTTGTAAGCATAGGCTGATTTCTCCAATAGTAGATCTCTAGGACCCGTCAAAGGCCTTGACATTGATAGCCCCATTTTTGATCTTGTGTAGGCTTTTTCCAAAAGTTCTGAGAGTTATAAGTGGACAGATATTGAGGCTGGATCCTCCATCGATCAGGACTCTAGTAATGAAATAATCTTCGCATTGCACGGTGATGTGCAGTACCTTGTTGTGGCTTAATCCTTCCGGCGGCAGCTCATCTTCGTGGAAGGTGATTTTATGGCTCTCCGGCACTTGCCCCACTATGCTTTCCATTTCACCTCCAGTTATGTTGCTGGGCACGTAAGCTTCACTCAGTATCTTCATCAGGGCATTTTTGTGAGCGTCAGAGCTCTGCAGAAGAGCTAGGATAGAGATCTGTGCTGGTGTTTTGTTCAACTGCACAGCGACCGAGTACTCCTTAGCTTGTATTTTTCTCCAAAGATCATCGGGCTTAGTTTCAATAGGCCGTCCTGGGGCTTGCTTATTGGACTCAGCTAAGTGTTTTGGGGTATAAACCCTCCCTGTTCTGGTCATTCCTTGCGCGGCAATTATTTCTCCTGTATTGGTCTTCCCTTTCCTCCTAGCTTCGGCAGTGTAATCCCAGGGTATGGCATTTGAGTGGAACGGTGTTATGTCTAACATTGTTATAGGACTAGGCACCCTTTGTGGTAACACAACAACTTCAAAGGGTGCAGGTGCCTTTGGAACTCCAAATTCAACCTTAATTGACCCGGGCGCCTTTGCATAAGGAGGCGCTTCAAATTCGAGAGGTATAGACATGTTTACTTCATTGTCCCTGGAGGGCTAATTCTGCACAACAATTGGGTTAAGTGTAACCGCTAGTTTCTTTGGTTCATTCCCCTCAGAAATCAAACCTATCGACCCTTTGGGGTCCCAATCATCCTCGATCTCGATCATGTGAATGTTTCCACCTTTGTGGTCAGGCAGAGGGTTGTTACGAACATTAGGAGTAGGCTCCTTTACTACTATGACCTTATTGTGGATCAGGGTTTGAATCTTGTCCTTCAATGAGCGACACTCATCGAGGGTGTGTTCCTTCATACCGGAATGATACGCATAGGTCTTATTGGGGTTGACCCACTGGGAGGGATTTTCTAGAGTTTTGGCTGGGATAGGAGTGACGTAATCAGCAACTTTAAGTCTCTCGTATAGCTGGTCAATTGGTTCAGCGATGGCTGTGTATTGTCTGGGAGGTTTGCGGTCAAAATTTGGCCTGGGTCTAGGGAAATTTTGACGGGTGAGAGGTGATTGGTAGTGAGAGGGTTGAGCATTATAAGCTTGATAAATAGGTGTTGGTTGAGAGTATCAGGGTGAGGTGGGTTGATATGTGAGAGGTGGAGAGGATTGGTAAATGGGAGGTGGATAGGAGGGTGCGGGTGCTAGGTAATTTGGGATGGGCTGACCATTACGGCACTCATATCCTTCTTTTTGGTCGTGCCACAAGACTGTAAAGCCTTATTGGTGGCCTGCAATGCTTCAAGATTAGTAACCATACCATTCTTAATGCCCTCTTCGATTCTTTCTCCAAGTTTGATGATATCGGAGAACTTCTGCCCTCGATCAGCATCAACCTCTCGTAATATTGGGGATCCTGAGCTCGAATGAAGAATCTATTCATTTGTTCTTCTTCTAGGGCCGGCCTGACCTTTGCAGCTTCTGACCTCCAACGAGTAGCATACTCGCGAAATATTTTGGTGGGCTTATTTTTCAAATTCTGTATGTAGAATACATCCGGTGCATTCTCTGTATTGAATCGGAATCTATCCATGAAATTTGAGGCCATGCCTATCCAGTTTGTCCATTTCTTTGGGTCCTGGCTGATGTACCAAGATAAAGCATCTCCCTTCAGGCTTCTCATAAAGAGCTTCATACGGATCTTCTCATCCTTTCCAACTCCAACCAGCTTATCGCAATATGTCCTCAGGTGGACTCTAGGATCTCCTGTTCCATCAAACATTTCAAACTTGGGAGGTTTGTACCCCTTCGGAAGTTCAACATCTGGCTAAATGCAGAGGTCTTCATAATTTAACCCCTCGATACCTTTGTTACCTTCCACGCCCTGAACTCGGCTGGTTAATTTCTTGAGTTCCACCGCTAAGTTCCTGATAAGGGAGTCTTTGTCATCAGACTCAGGTGCATTTGAGATTGGTTGAGTGTAATGGGGTACAGTATCCACATAAATAGAAGTGTTGTGGAGATGGTCATTTGTGGTGTTTAATGGCTCGAGAATGAGTAGTGGACTGTTGTTGGGAGTGTGGCATGTGTTGCAGTGTTGAGCATGAGTGGGTTGTATCTGTGGTTGTGGGGTGTTTTGTGGAGGTGCGGGATTCTGGGCGTTGACATCAGGAGCGGTGAGGGAAAATGACAGGTTTGCCAAATTCCGAACCTGATCCAGTTCTTCTCGGAATTTCAACAGTTTTTGCTCAAGTTGGGTAGCAGTTTCCTTAGCAACCGGGGTACCCTGAGGAATCTCAATCTTCTTTCTGGCGCTTGGATCTCCCTTTCTACCTTTGTTCTTGTTCCGGATAGGACTCGAAAGAGGAGGAGGTGGAGGGCCCTTGGATCTTGTGGAGTATGACAATGGTGCCAGAATGCACGAACTAACCTTTGGGGAGGGGAATAAAAAATAAAAGAAAAACAAAAGGTAATAAGTTAGTACAGGTTATGAGGAAAAATATTGCAGTATTTAAACACGTTGTGCAAAAATGTAAATCGCGTCCTAACTTTGGTGCCTCGTTGTGCCTAAGGTAGGCCTAGCGACAAATAGTTTTGGAGAACTTATAATGCTAAATGCCTTATTTTATTGACAAAAATAAGACGAATCCAAAGCGACTCTAAATAATAGAAAGCAAAATGTCACTATTGGCCGTTGGCCTTATTACATTAAAATAAAGAATAAAAAGACTCCTAATTACTTGGTCCCAGAAAGACCTTCCCCAGATTTGGCATCTTCGTCTCCCTCGAACAGCTTCACCAGCTCGCGTAGTCCTAGCAGCAAATAAGCTCGGGCCAGATGTCCTCCTGCATTTCCTTTAGCGTTTTGACAATCTTTAATTCTCTTAATGAACTTCCCTTCCAGCTCTACTAGACCCCGTTCCAGATACCCTAGTCGTTTGTTGGCGCTGACAGCCATATCTTTCCATTCCTCGATCAACTTCTGATGGGCTTCTTGTATTTCCCGGTACTCACTTTCACACTCTCGAATTCTCTTGAGCAGTTGATTATACTTAACACGCGCTTCAGCGTGCTCGTCGATAATTCTGTGACCTCAAACGAACCCGGGCTGACTCATGCCATTGTCCTCCAACCAACCCGAATAGTGTGGCACACAACCGACGTGATACATGTCTGGCTCAATAGATTCTTTTCCCAAAACAGCTTGTAGTGCCACAAATGCTGAGCTTAGCACCTGTGAGGGCTATCATCGTCCTGGAAATCAGCCCTGAAGTGACTCATTTTGTCGACCCTCGGTATGATTTGCTTTCTTCTAGACTGCCTCATAGCTCGGAGAGGAATATAAGGATAAGTTCCTCTCAAACCAATTAGTATGAGAATTGGTGCATCTCGAGATCGAACAGTGAACTCATCCGTGGGGAACCATTCGACCATCCATTGTACCTGGTCTTCTTTTATATTTTCAAATAATTCTACCCATCCTCGGGCGTCCTCTGGCGGAGCGAACATTTTAGGCATATAATTCATACGCCTTGGCTGGTGGAAGGCGATGTGATCATCCCAGTCTTTGTGTAGGATCTCTTGTTGGTATTCCCCTTTCTGGAGGTGTTCCATGAGCCAGAGCTGAAGTAATAAGTTGCAACCCTCAAAATGACTGCCCTGTTGCTGACAGTGTTCAAGGCACGGTATATCTCAGCGATGATCATAGGCACTATGCTGAAGGTCTGCCCGCCAATTCCTTCCATCAAGGTCTTAGTTACCATGGCCAGTCTGGTGTGGATCCTAGCCTTCTTCATAGGGAACACCATCATTCCCAAAAAGCAAAACATAAAAACGAAGACCCTTCTATGGACATGCCCCAATGAGTTGATGGTGAACTCATCTGATTAGGTGCGGTATGACTTGCTATGGACGTACCTCTCGTACAGATAGTCGAATAGGGTGTAAGAGTCTTTCAAGCATGTTAAGTCTGGGTTCTTCTTTAGTCCCATCATCTTAAGGAAACCCCTTCCTTTGTGATTCTCTAGCATAAGCAAACCCGGAGTCTCCCAAGGAATATCAGCTAAACCTATTATCTCTTCAAGCAAAGGAGTCATTTCAAGGTCCCCGAAGCGGAACACGGACTTGTCACTATCCCAGAATAATGTCGCAGCCTCTATGATTCTGTTGTTAGGCTGAATCTCTAGAAGAGAAGGAAAATTCCCTAAGTACTTGCGGACGAGTGTCTGATTACTAGAGTGCAGGTCTTTCCACCAATTCAGCAGCCTTGGATGAATGTTGGTTACCATGCCAAATCTGGGGACTTAGTGCCTCATTTTTTGCAAAACAAAGCGTTAGGCCCTTACCCCCACCGGACTTGACTATTTAAACCAATAATTAGCATAGCAAGCACTTTAGTTCTCCAAATAAATGCACAGAACATGGAGGTGTCTGTTTGGATTTAATCCGGTGGACTTTGGACAAGGCTATCTTACTGAGTCATTATGTGGATAACATAACTGACTCGGCTAGGTTTGACCATGATGCATGTACAGTTTAAACGGAGTAAGTTTCTAATAAGGTATTAGACAGGTACCCTTGAGCGGACAACTCAAAAGGGAAAGGCACGGAACCATCGACTGCACCGTTGATCGATTGGTTTTACCGTAAATATTCCTTTGCCAAATTTAGGGGGTGATAGTATTAGAAGAGCGCAACTACTCATTATAAGCGTTGTTATAGTATTTATTTGGCACAAGTGGAATATGATGTTGAAGATGCAGTTTACAAGAATGAAACAAATTCACATGTATTTTCACGTTCATACAATAAAGTTTACAGTAATTGCTCAAAATTACAACAGCATTGATGGGAAAAGCGGTAAATGAAAGTAATTAAAGAAAAAGAAACAAAAGAAATAAATCAGTTTCAAATAAAGGCATTAAACAAAGCAATAAAAGAAAGCAATAAAGTCACGTATAGCATGCAATGGTAAAAGCCTAAAGAGTTCCCCAGCAGAGTGGGCATGCTATCGACGCCCCCCTTTTCCCTCCCTCTAGAGAGCGAGAAATCGGGTTTATGACATTTAGGAAAGACAACTCTATTCCCGCTTGGGAATTGGGTTTTGGATTTGGAGAGTCGCCACCTAATGATTATAGTGCATTAGGACACTTTTAAGAAAGAATTTGAGATGAAAAACCAGAGTTTGGGTAAGGGCTAGAAATTATCTCAAGGGGAAGGTGTTAGGCACCCCTCAAGATCCACTAATGTGGTTCCCGGCTATGCTACAATTGTGACATTAAATGCAAACAACAAGTAGACAAGCAAACATTGCAAACACGAGGAAAGCTTCACATAATGGTTGCAAATAAAAAGCACAAAAGATTTAAAAGTGTTGAAATTTGGAAGAAAGTAGTTTTTATAATTAAAGAAAAGATATACGAGTAAAGGGGAAGGGGTCAAATAATTGATGCAAGTAACTTAAAAGAAGTGAAAGAGGCAGAAGTTTAGGGAGAAACAATACTGAAATTCAGACAGTTAAAAGAGAGTTTTTCCATGATAGGTGCAAAGAATTGAAGTAAAAGAAGAGAAACTAAAAAACTAAACAACGTTTAAAATTTTGAAAAGAAAAATAACAAAGACGGAGGAGGGTCCTAGGTTTATAAATCACATGGATCATCCACACAACACTGATACCCAATTGTACACATAGTGTTATCGTGTGATCATCATCTCCATGTCTACCCTTCCCCACCCCGTTAAGGTATTAAAGCGCGGAATAGTATCGTTACTTATTGCATGCTATTACCCGTCCCAATCCTATCAGTCCCGGAGGCAAATGGACTACTAATTCTAAAAGGAGAGGGGTTTGGGGCTTTTAGAAGTGTTCAAAGGACAAAATGCTAAGGCGTCAATCAAAAACATATAATGCAAATAGAGGGGAAACAGACAAACAAACAGGGCTCAAATATGCCTCCATAAATTAGATAAAAAGTCATAGAGTTTAGCATGTCTTACACGTACTGATTTGGTCTTAATTAAATAAAGCGACGAGCGGACTGGTTCAATGCATATTTTTAGACAGAAAGTCTACATTAGGCTCGCTCGAATGCAGTTGACTAAAACCGATCTGATTAATTAATTAATCCTTTTGTGTTAGTTTGAACTAGTCATGAAATCTACTTATTTTAGAAATAATGCAAACTGATTATAAAAAAAGGTTACCAGTTTTATGAGAATAATACGAGTTCAGCAGTTGATATTGCTTTTAACGAATGAGACAATTCGAGATTTCCTATAGGCATGCTTTCTATATGTTTACTGGTTTTGACACCTCTTCTAACATTAACAAAAGTCCTATGAACATGGTATCTATATGCAGCTTTTATTATTAAACCTACGAACTATTTGCCTAATGATGCTTATATGCATAAATGCAGTGGTCTGTAGACATTATTTTTTTATGCGGATTTGCAGAACAATCAGAAGTTAATCCTATAGGCAGGATATCTATGTGTGAGTTGCATAAATTAAGAGTTAACCATATAGGCAGGATATCTATGTATGGAGATGCAAAAATCAGAAGTTGATCCGATAGGCATGATTTTTATGTGTGAGTTGCAGAAATTAAGAGTTAACCCTATAGGCATGATATCTAGGTGTGAAGTTGCAGAAATCATAATAAATCCCTATAGGCATGATCTCTACTCTTAGTGCATAAAAATAAATCCCATCCCCTTTTTTTACTAAATCCCCGAGTTAATACAAGTTATTACAGCCCAAAAGAAATAAAAAAAAATGGAATTACTATGATTACATCAGAAATCATCAGCTACATCCGAGCAGCCTAAATCAGACTTAATGCCTAATAATATGAGATTGAGCCACTTCCGAGATCCAGATATCCAAGCCTTCTCTCATATAAGGTGGTTCAAAGATCCAAGGGATTTTAGGAACCCCAGGCAGTGCATACACCCAAGATATTAATCAGAAATTGAGTTGTGCAGTATGGAAGGGCCAGTCCTTATGTGTCCAAGTTCAGAGGGTGCTCAAGGGTCCCAAGGCAAGGCTCAAACAAGAGGGGCAGAACCTAAGTTCTAAGAGTGAGTGCAAGTGCAATAAAAGGGGTAAAGGCTACCAGGGCAGGCTGGTGGTCATGCCCAGCCACAAAGTAAACTGGCACACCCCTGACCAAACCTGTTGATCAAGCATTTAGAGAGTAAAGACATACTGGAGGTCAAGTTACGGCCTGAGCAATAACTAAAAATATTGTCAGGCCAAAGCTGCTACTCAGCACATACAATAAGGGAATAGGGATGGGAAATTGACAAAGCTTAGGGCCCAAAGGGTCAAGTTCATATCCATGGACAATAATTTCAAATATTGCCATGTTTCTGAACCATAACTTAAAGCACATAAGGGGGATATGAGGGTTTGGGATTCATAAGGTAGCATGTAAATAACACACGACTGACAGAGTGCACACATAGATAAACATTAATTTACAAGGGGAAAGGGAACACATTACAGCATGCTAGTAACATATCTAGACTGCAGAAACATGGGCATAATTAGACAGGAAAGAAAAAACATGTTGTTGTTGAGGCTTGAAAATTAACTAGTACATACCAGTAGAGAAGCAAAGTGCAGAAAAAGTAGAGCAAACAAGAGTCCACAGTAAAAGCATGAAGTAAATAACGGGTATCAGCAGGCCTAATTAAGGAAAGAAAATCAGTTTGGGGGCAGATTGATTATTGCCATAAAAAGGGTAGTAAAAGCATGAAGTAAATAATCAAGTCTAAGTACAAAATAGGCTTATTTTGGGAAAGGATTCAGTAAGGTAAAACATTACAGAATCAATTAATTTTAAACAGGCGAGTGAAATTAGGGCTCGTAAAAGAAAAGCTTTTTGCAATTAGTCACAAGATCAAGGGAATCAAGATCAATCAAGAAAGGAACATGATTCTGCACTTCACCATATAAATAGCAGGGGATGGACAAGCATGCGGAGTTAAACATGTTGATGAAAAGAAGCAACACAAACATACAGTAGCAGTAGAGGCAAACTAGCATTCAGCAGCAAGAAAACATTCAAAGCACGGTAGTCAAGTAGGTCAAGTAGTCACATAGAACCAATAGTGAAGAAGAACATCGAAGCAAGTAAAGGTCTTAGAGTAGTAATAAGTGAGAAAACTTCTAAAAAAAATTAGGGCTTTAACAGTAACCGGGTTTTGCAAGATGGTAAGAACTCAAAATTAAAAAAATTAAACAAGGAAGAGAGAGTCAGTAACAAAGAACAAATGCAAATTTAAACAAACAAATTTTAGAACTCGGATAAACTAAAAGGAACTAGGGTTTTTAACATGCTGAAACAGATAGAAGTATAACATGAGCAAATCATAGCCAAATCATAAACATGTTAAAATCAGAGATCTTTTGAAAAACTTAAAGGAAACCCCTAATAAAGGGTCATTTTTGCAAGAAAAGTTGAAGAACTTTCGAGAAAACACTTAAACATTCATGGCAAGTACAGATCTAAAGCAGATCTAAAAGAAAAATAAAAAAATCCCAAAGATTAGGGTTTCGAAGAACCCAGAAAGGTGAGAAAGGCCTTGAAAATTAACGATCTAACTAGGAGAGTCAAGGATCTGACTCGAACGGCCATGGCTGGCTGGAGAAAAGTCAGGGACGGCCGGAGAAAGGTCATGAATGGAAGTCAGGAAATGACTGGACCAACTTCCTTCGAGATTTGACCGTGAAACCACATAAGCGAACACCTAGGAGCCACGGGAGGCCATTACACATATCCGATGGCCATGGGAGGCCATGGATTAGGGTGGGATTGAAAGGTGGCGTCTAGGGTTCATGAGGGATTCAGAGAGAGTTGAGAGAGAAGAGGAATTCAAGGGCAGCGTTTGGTGGTAATGGGGTAGGGCAAGAGGTCGTTTGGGATTAAAAAGGAAAGGGTACATAGTGGTCATTGATCTAAACGATCAACGGCTAAGATTAATGGGGATCCGGATTAGGTCGGGTTTGGACGAAATTGGGCTGGCAATTTTGGGCTTGAATTTGGGGCTGACTGGGGTTGCCAAATTGGCTATAATTGAAATGCAATTGAGGCCAAGTCATAAATAGCTAATTTTCCCTTTTAATTTTTTATAAAATAGTAATACAAATTTTAAAAGCAAATTAAGAGTACTGGGTAAATGAATATTATATAAATATTAATTTTAAAATGATGGTATTAATTTTATAAACATAAAATGCTATAAATTACAAGATAGGCTATAATTGCAATTATATACAATTTAGATTTAAAAATACCAAATGAATTTGTAAAAATATGCAAAAATTACCTTAATTATATTATGTGTAAATGTAGGAACAAAAATGAGTTATTCACCAAAATGATAATTTTAGGAATAATTATTGGATTTTGTTGTATTAAAATAGGCAATAAATTGGTTTTAAAAATCGTTAAAAATGCCAAAACTCTTGGGTGTGCTTATTTATGCACAAATATGCTATTTTGGAAGTATTTGGGTATGAAAATACTTAGGGAAAAAATTTGGTATCAACGGTACCCTCCCGGGAGGCGTCCGACTCTAACATAGTGTCGAAGTATGTTCCTGACTGGCCAGAGAGGCCTAGATTGAGAGATACACCTCCGGGCACTCCTACTGCTCGAGCTTCAATTGCAATTTCTTCTAAGTCGTCTGAGCGCTCAGCTGAGAGCAGTGACAGTGTCTTTTCCACCTCACCTACAGCTTCAACACCCGGTGAGGATCCCATAGAAGAAGAACAAGGAGGGGGTGAGCCTCAAGTAGGAAGGGTGGCTAGAACCAAAAAACCAGAAGCGTGGCAAGATAGGTTTGTAAGTGAACTGGCCTACCACAAGTTCAGAGAATGGTGGCCCGAGAGGAAGTTGATACTTGAGTGGAAATTCATTACGAAGGATCTTTTGCCTCACAACCCTAATGTGCGGAGGCAATTCAGAGAGAGGTCAGGCTGGGATTATTTCATAGGAGACGTTGAGGATGCCAATGGGCACTTAGTCAAGGAGTTCTACACTAATTTTTCCCACATAAAAAAGGGCACTACATTGAATAAGGTGCGGAACTTGACATTGAAGTTTGATGGGAAGACAATCAATGACTGCCTGGGCTTTCTGGAGAAGTATGAAACATTATACTTAGAAAGGTAGTGTTGGGTGAGGATGCGCGTCCATGGTTAGCAGAGTACCTGGCACTCCCGGGAACCACCCCAGCATGGTTGACAATAGGAGTCAAAATTTTGAAGAGGACTTTAAACTTCGAAGCAAAGGGTTGGGAGACGTTCGTATGTAGCAGGTTCGATCCCACTACTTATGAGAACTCTGTGTCTATCTCTCGGTAAATCATGGTATCTTCTATCATGGCGGGGTACCCGATCAACGTCAGGAATGTGATGTCTAGGGTGATCACACGGGTGGTCAATGAAGGTGATAGGTCATATCCCTTCCCACATTTCCTGACTATGTACTTTGATGAATTGGAGGTGGAGAAGAGGAGGTTTGATGTGAAGGTGAAGCCAAAGGCACCTTTTTCCTGGTACAGCCTACAGATTGATGATAACCCCAAAGGCAAAGATCCTAAAGGCAAATCCAATGCTTCTACTGGCCAGTCTAAAAAGTCAGTAATAGTAGTAGCTCCTACTCAGCCTTCTTCATCTACCCCAGATATGGCCCTAGGACCCTTTTCTACCGCTGCCCCAGATATCCCCTCATCTTCGGCCTACCCATTGACTGCTTACCGCTTGAGCCACACCCTTTCCAGTATCAACAACTAGATGCAGGTAGCAACTTTTAAGCTGTCTGTGCTTTCTACCTTGGTAGAAACCCAGCTTATACCCCCTCAGTCGCAGGTTCACAGTCAGTGGAGGATACTCTCGAAGAGCTTCTGGACAACCAAAAGAAACTCATGGAGAACCAATAATTAATATTGGAGGATTTAGGTTCTCATGGCAAAGCATTGAAGGAGCTCACCAAGGAAACAAAGAAGTTGAGAAGACTCGAGCATCAAAGGAGACGGTGAAGGAGCTGAGGGTAAAGGTAGAAAGATGAAGGTTGCTGATCAATTGCCCCTAGAGCTACTATTGCAGGATCTGAAGCCCACAGTCCATCCTGAGCAAGAATTGGAGAGGCCAGCAAAGAGAAAAAGGGTGATTGCCCGAGCTGATGATGCAGTGATAGAGCTGGAGGACCCATAGGGAGGTTCCTCTAGCCAGCCCCAGGCTCCAGTACAGGCCAAGGTCCTAGTGCAGACACAGGTTACAGGGACCCATTCATAGGTTCCCAAGCAGTACAAGGACCTAGGGACCCCAAGCTCATGATCATATGCAGATAGAAGGCCAATAGGGAGTTTTTTTTACTCTCTATCTTTTTGTTTGAGCTATTTTTGGTTAGTTAGCATTGAGGACAATGCTAGCTTTCATTTGAGGGGTATCCCTATTTGGATGATTTGGTGTTGTAAATACGATACTATTTTCTTTTTATTATGCTTTACTTTTCACTTTTGGTATGTACATAATTTTACCATTTTAGTTCACTTTTCATACTTTTGCAACTTTGGTCTGTATATAAAGTTACTTTCTGATGTATATATTCATTCTCCCTTATGTATATTTGACTAAATCCCCTCTTGTACATATTCATTTTACTTTTCGCATTTATTTTTCTTTACTAGCTTCTTATTTCGTTTCAATAGCTTTTTATTTTGAGTTTTTGCGTGCAATAATCATTTGGTTTTCTTAATGCCACGGTTCTTTCCAAAGGTGGAATTTGTGAACCGGGTGCCTCTTCCTGATAATGGATGGCATGACAACATTCTTAATGGTTTGAGTCTATTTTCTTTTTTCTTTTTGTGTAACTAGTAGCTAGTGAGTAGTGGTTCCTCAAGCAAATCTTCACTTGGGCCTAACATATGTCTTTGATCGTGTGGTCAAAAACGAATTGTTGTGTATAGGATGGTGAAAGTTGTGACCTTGAGACTCTTGTGCTGGCCGATAATCATCAAGTGGTTTTTCGGGACCATTGTGTTTCTCAAATCTTAGCTAAGGTCGTTTTGGGCCCTCAACTCTATTTCTTTAGCAATCCTATAGCTTGTGTGGTGAGAATTTGAATTGCAAGTCCAAGTCTCGTGCCATTAGGCTATAACTTGCCCTGAATGTTTTTCTAGGCGAAATCCTAAATGTAGTTTGACTTGAGAAGTGATTATAGGCTCTCCTTGATCCGTATGATATCTTGAAAACTTTCATAACCTACTAATGATAATATCCCTAGTCATCCCTTTTGAGCCGTAGCCCTTTTCCTTTCAAAAACCATGATACAAGCCTTTACACATTCTAAAAAGACCCTCTCTTGGCACCCTATCTTTCCTTAGCACAAGGCAAAAGCATAAGTTTGGGGGGAGAGATGAGGAAAGAAACAAAGTAGTAAAAGGTACAAAATGAAGAAAAGAAAAGGCAATAAAAAAGAAGGAAAATCAAAAACTCAAAAAGAATGAACAATGTAGAAGAAATGAAGGGATTCAACAAAAGAAAAGAGATGAAAGGTGTGGAAAGTTTAGAAAGGAGAAAAAGGTTTGAAAAGAACAAGAAAGAGTGACAGTGTGTCTCTCTAACTCCCAAGAAAGAAGTAAATGACTTAAAAAGTCAAGAGAATGTATGCCAAAATAAAGCAAATGAAGTGCTTAAGGAAAGATGAAACCTACTTAAATCAAATATTTCCTGCCCTGAACTAAAAGCCTTCACTATATCTCCACAAAAGCCTTATATGATCTTGAGTTGAATGAAGCTTACATTAGTGGTGTCTCACATAAGGGGCAAGCTTATGGTACTTAGAGTCGAACTTGTGACCTTTCTTTGAGAGAAATGAGTGTGTTTCCACTATCCTCGTTCTGAGTGTTACAATCTAAAAGTGAGGTTTGCTTAGGGAGAGTTGAGGATGTATGAGTTTGGGTTCCACATTGGCCAAATTATTAGAAAGAGTTTCCTTGATGGGTTGAGTCAATTCTTGATGCTCTTGTGTCGCACTAAAACCATGGAGCTTAAAAGATTGAATGTTGTTAATGATTCATTTGATTTGAATGCAATTGTTAGTCCCAATTGATGCTAGATGAGGTCATTTTAGGTCAGCTAAATTTTCTTGGTTTTACTCTTAAGGAGGTGGGACTTATTTTGTTTACTTGAGGACAAGCAAAAGCTTAAGTTTGAGGGAGTTTATAACTAGGGATTCTAGTTCATTTTAAAAACATTTTTACTTGAGTTTTGATTGAAAATGTATACAAATAGTCCCAAAGGCTTACATGTTGTACTTGTTTGTAGGGTTTGGTCAAAAACTTGACAAGTAGTCAAAACCAGCTCAAAAAGGAGTGAAGCCTGCACAAGTACCAAGAATAAGTCAAAGCACAGCTGCAACAGATCCATTACGGCCTCAATCCATTTAGTGTGGTCCGCAATGAAGAGATTTAGAGAGGTGCAGATTTTGGAACTCAAGCACTGCGACTGCAAGCCATTTTGTGCGAACCGCAGTAGCCTCACCGTGGCCGCAAACCATTTTATGGGGTCTGCGAAGAAGAGATTTAGAGAGTTTGGGAATTTGGAAACTGAAGCCAGCGCGGTCCGTGGAGATTTTTGTGCGGACCGCAATAAAGCAACCATGGACGCGATACATTTTGTGCGGCCAGCGTTGGCCAGATTCATCGAGTGAACATTCAAGCCAAAAAGCCTCATCGTGGTCATGGTGCATTTTTTGCTGTCCGCACTACCTCCACGGGGTATTTTTGGCCAAAAACTTCAACCTTGTATAAATACTACTTTTTCAGATTTTTAGGGCATCTAACTTTTAGCTGAGCACGTGAACGGAGGTTCTTGACTATTTTGAGAAATTTTATGGTTTTATCATTGAATCTTCAATTATTAGCTTGTAATCAAATCATATGGGTTATTCTTCATCTATTTATCAGTTTTCTTCCATTATTATGAGTAGCTAGACCCATTAGCTAGGGTTGTGGCTCAACCCTAGTGTGGGTATTTGATGGATCTTTTGTTTTAAGGCTTAGATGTTTATGGGTGTTTGATATTTCGACTGATTTATATTTTCCATGTTGAATTAGTTGTTACAAACACTAATTTGTGCTTATTTGACTTGGGCTCCTTTTGAGAAAGAGAGCTTGAGTCTAGGAAAATCAGTTTAACTAGGAATTGGGGTGTAATCAAGAGATTGATAGCCCCAATTAAAGGGTTAAACCTAGAGATAGTAATACCCAACTTGAGCCTATATTGCTTGCACAATTTTGATGCCCAATTGGTCTTGAGAAAGTCAATTGGGGCAAAGTCACTTGAGCTACCGAGAGGTATAGAGTGAGTAGCTCCGTGCATTGGCTATATCGAAATCCCAAACATAACAACTTTGCCTTAGATTTTAGATCCCGTCAAGTATTCACCTAGGAGAGAGCCCCTTCCCTAGTGCCTTCTTAATCATGTAGAAAAATTACAAGCATTTTACTCTTAGCTTAATTTAGCATCTTATTAGTATAAAAATTAGAAGTAACAACTGAACAACTATGATTGGAAGTGCAATTAAAAGCACTATGCATTGCTAATTTAGATAGGAATCCAAATCCCAACCAATTCTAGCTCCCCGTGGATTCGATCCCGACCATCTCGGGTAAAAGCTCCTTCGACCACTCTTGCCACTTTGTAATGGTGTAGGGTTGGCTCCAATCAAAACCCTAGCTACGTTACCATTGAAACTGGTTGAGTTCCATCATGGAGAACCAGTTGTGAAGTGGAAGAAACAAGAAGTGAAGCAATCCATCGTACAATAAGGGCTTCAACTTGTAGTTCTTGGAAAATTTTCATATGGGAAGCCTGTTATTGGTGAATTACGTAAAGTGATTCCAATTTAATGTGAGATTAAGGGTCATTGTTCAGTTGGCTTGATTGAAGACAATCATGTATTATAGGCTGTCTCTATTGGAAGATTATGTTCAACTTCTCTCAAAGCCAGTTTTTTATTTAAAGGCTCAATCAAACATGTGGCATATGCGTTGTACGAAATGGAATCCATGGTGGACACCTGATGAAGAGACTCCAATTGCCATAGCATGGATTAGTTTTCCAAAACTTCCTCCAAATTTCTTTGGTAAGGAATGTGTTTTTTCATTAGCTCGTGCAGTTGGTAATCCATTACATGTAGACCTAGCAACTCAAAATGGGACTAGACCTAGTTGTGCTAAAGTAAAGGTGGAAGTTAATTTGTTACGTAATTTCCCTAAATGAATTAAGATTGTTGAAGAAGCTGATGAATCTGGGCTAGAAGAGTTCAAATGGATTAGGATTAAGTATGATTATATGCCTAAATATTGCAAGCCTTTCAAGAAACAAGGGCATAGTGGGGCAGAATGTTAGGTAATTCATCCTGGGTTACACAAGAGAATTGACGAAGATGTTGAGGATCAAGGCAATGAGAAGACGGTTGTGGTAAGTACTAAAGCAACTAGTATAGCTACAAATGCAACAAAGGTTCTGTTAAGTGGAAAGGTGGTTGGTAAGCCTACTACTAATCATGCCAAGCAGGAATAGATACAAGCAAGGAAGAACAAATATCAACTGGATAATATGGGTTACATTGTTGATAACAAACAAGGTAAGGAAGCTGACAAGGGTAAAGGGAAGGCCAAACTTGAGGAAGTAGCAACCAAGAATAAGTTTAATGCATTAGAGGCTGATGAAGGCCATCAACCTATTCTACAAATTACTGAAGGCAAAGGTGATGATCATAGCGATGGTAAGGAGAAGGAACATGGGGAAAATCAATCAAAGAAGGGCTATGATAAAGAAAAAGAAGGCACTACTGGAGCTTCAAGCCCTAATCCTACTAGTATTAAACCATCAGGAGAAAGCCAACAACAAGAACTTAAGCGTGTGAAGAAGGAAGCACTGAAGAAAGTGTTGGAAGATCAGTATAATAGGAACTTAGATAAGGCTAATCCTATTGTTCCTAGTGATCAAAGTACTGACAAAAAGGCTAATAAGGAATCCACAATCGACTGGGTTCATAGAAGGTTTGGAACTAGCAAAGAGGAGCTAAGGCAACTCAATGTGACTACAAACCAATCATCTCAAGATATGTCATTTTCAAACATTTGCAAATTCTGGGCAGCTTGAAAACCTTGATGAAATAAACTCAACAAAGGTTATAGTGAGTGATTCAATTGAGGTAGAGGATGATCAAAAGACACTACCAATACAACAGGAGACAAAGTGAGGGACAAAAGTCAGGCCTAAAGCCAGGCTCCCCAGGCATTAGGCTGGCGACGTCAGGCCTAAATCTAGGTACCCCAAGCGTTAGGCTAGCGGCGCCAGGCCTGGCGCCAGGGTCACCTAATGAAGCAATGATAGTTAATTTCTTCCCTAGTGTAACTGGCAAGATTTTGGCATATGTAGATGGTTTTCCGGTATATGCATTGGAGAGAAAACTTAATGATAATGTGAAGGTTAGGGATGATACAAGAGTATCGGAGAATAATAGTGAAAAGAATGATGAGCACGCAATTGTTCCAAGAGCATCTGGGAAAATAGAGGAATTGCCTATGGAATATGGCATGGATCAAATTATGATGCTGCAGCTTAATGTTCCATTGAAGACTCCACTACAACATCTACATGACTTAGTTACACACAATATGGCACCAATTGATGAAGACTTAATGAGATAAAACCTATGGAGGTTGGGGGAGATGAAGAATCAACAGAAGAAAACTTCAAACAGGTGGCTAGGGATGGGGATCTATAACCTATAGCTAGTGCTAAATTAGGAAAGAAAACAAAGAAGAATCAGAATAAAAAGTCACAACAACCTTTAAGAATTTTGCCCAAGAGGGCAGCTTCTCTATTTAAATGATGATCAAGACATTAATATGGAACATAAGGTCTATGAATACACAGCAGGCCTTTCTTAGGGTGATCAACATGAATAGGGAGCATAACTTTTGTGTAGTTGCATTGATGGAACCTTTTGAAAAGAAAATATTATTGATAGATATAGAAGAAGGTAGAATATAGAGACGGTTTATGCAAATATTAATGGGAAAATATGGTTGTTCTTTAATGCAGTGGTGGAAGGGAAATTAGAAGAGGATACTGAGCAATAGGTTACTGTGAGAGTGCTTCACCATGACCTAGGGCAGCACATGATGATGACATTTGTTTATGCAAAATGTTCAGCAATTGAGAGGTTGGAATTGTGGGATCACTTGTATTACTTAGCAAGTGATATGAAATTGCCATGGTTGGTAAGAGGGGATTTCAATGTGATATTACATGAAGATGAGAAAATAGGAGGACTACTAGTACACCCGCCTGAATACGAGGATTTTGCATTTTGTGTAAATTCTTATGGTTTGTTTGAGCAAGGATACAAAGGAAGTCCATTTACATGGTGGAATAGGAGATCCAATGTTGTGTGTATATTCAAAAGATTGGATAAGGTATTTGTGAATTTGCCATTTCAGAACATGTTGCCAACTATTAAAGTTGAACATCTAATCAGAACTGGATTAGATCATGCACCATTTTTAATGACATGTGGGGAGCAGACCACCAATTTTGTCAAGCCTTTCAGGTTCTTGAACTTTTGGACTAGACATACTACATTTATCGATGTGGTTAGGTAGAATTGGGAAGCTGATTTCATAGGGGATCCATTTTTGATGTTCAAGCAGAAGCTCAAGAGGGTGAAGGCAGCATTGTCAAAATGGAGTACGGAAATATTTGGTGATATCTTCCAGCAATTGGCTATTTTGGAGGACATTGTTAGGGTAAAAGAGATGCTGTTTGAAGAAGAGACTTCAATTGAAAATAGGATTGTGCTTCAAAAGACACAATCTGAATTGAAGAAATACTTGAGTATGAGGAGCAGTATTGGAAGCAAAAAGCTGGGATGACGTGGTTTGCTGAAGGAGATAGGAATACAAGTTTCTTTCACAATCATGTCAATGGCAAAAGAAAGAAATTACAATTGAAGAGGATCAAAACTAAAAGCGGGATATGGATTGAAGACCAAGAGCAATTGCCTACAGCTAGAGTGGACTTTTATCAAGAATAGTTCACAAAATGAAGGTGATGCATCTAACTTTTCCTTGCTCAATAATGTACCTTTAATGGTCACTGTGGAATAGAATTTGGAACTTAGCAGATTTCCAACTGAAAAGGTAAGGACATCAATTTTTTAACTTAGTGGGGAGAGTGCTAGTGGTCCAGATGGATTCACTGGCCTATTTTATCAAACATGATGGGATGTTATTGGTGCTGATATACACAACATGGTGCTATACTTCTATGGAGGAGTTGCACTACCTAAATCCATCACTCACACCAATCTAGTGTTGTTTCCTAAGAAACCTAGAGTGGAGACCTTTTCTGACTTAAGATCTATTAGCTTGAGCAACTTTATTAACAAGGTCTTGTCTAGAGTGTTACATCATATATTGGAAAATTTTTTGCCTTCTCTAATATCTCCTAACCAATCCGAATTTGTGAAGGGTAGGAGTATATTTGAGAATATTTTATTAACTCAAGAAATTGTCAATGACATAATGTTAAGGGGAAAACCAGCTAATGTGGTGATCAAGCTTGATATGTCTAAGGTTTATGATAGGGTTTCATGTAAGCACTTATTGCATGTATTAAGGAAGATAGGATTTTTTGAGCACTTTATCAACATGGTGTGGAACTTGAAGTCAAATAATTGGTATCCAGTATTGGTGAATGGGCAGTTATCAGGGTTCTTTAAGTCTACAAGGGGTGTGAAGTAAGGAGATCCTCTATCAGCAGCATTGTTCATTCTTTCAGCTGAGGTACTTTCCAGGTCTTTGAATAAGCTATTTGAAGACAGGTCATTTGTGGGATTTGGAATGCCTAAGTGGTCTGATCCTTTAAACCACTTGGCATATGCTGGTGATACTATAATATTTGCTTCTGCTCATCCTCCATCCTTGAGCAAGATTATGGCAGTGGTGGGGAACTATGAGAAGATATCAGGTCAGATGATCAACAAAGATAAGAGTTCATACTACATGTATTCCAGGATTTCTAATAGATTATGTCAGACAGTTGGAGCTATTACAGGATTTGCAAAAGGTAAATTCCCCTTCACATATCTAGGGTGTCTTGTTTTCTACACTAGAAGGATGAAAGAATATATCTTATTAAGAAAGTAAAGGATAAATTGCATTCATCGAAAGGAAAGATGTTGTCATTTGGAGGAAAGGCAACATTCATTACTAGTGTGTTACAAAGTATGTCAATCCACATGTTATCAGTCCTGCATCCACCAAAAAATATCCTGGAGTATCTTCATAAGATTTTTGCTAGATTCTTTTGGAGAACAAAGGAAGAAGGGAGAAGCGGACATTAGGCCTCATGGCAAAATCTTTGCCTTCCTAAAGAGGAAGTGGGCTTAGGTTTTAGGTCCTTACATGATGTGTCGAGGCATTGTTTGCTAAACTATGGTTGAGGTTTAGGACCACAAAATCTTTGTGGTCTAATTTCATGTAGAATAACTATTGCAAGAAAGATATACCAACAGTGGTGCAGTTTAGAAGGGGGGTCTAATGTTTGGAGAAAAATGTTGAATGCTAGGGAAGAGTAGAACAAGAGATCCTATAGGAATTGAAGAGTGGAACAACTAATATTTGGCATGAAAATTGGACTGGATTGGGTGCACTTTATCATGTATTACCTAAAGACTTTCCAATCAACGAAGACCTTCAGGATGTGGCAGAATTACGACAAGGTGAAACATGGGATGATCAACTGCTAGATCAAACCTTCAATGAGGAAATTACAGAACATATAAGGCTAAATGTACATTATGTATGCAGAGAGGGATACTGGGATAGGCCATACTGGATGCCAACTACTTCAGGCATGTTTAGTGTTAGCAATGCTTGGCAAATATTAAGGCATAGAGCTTATCCTAATAAGGAATTCAAGTTAATGTGGATTAAAGGCTTACCATTTAAGATATCCTTCTTCTTTTGGAGATTGTGGAGGAAGAAAATAGCCAATGATGACATATGGAGGAGGCAAGGGCAAATGGTGATGGTTGGGTGTTGGTGTTGTTAGCAGCCCCATGAGGAATCTATTAAGCACATATTTATCACAAGTCATACTGCCTTTAAAGCATGGAACTTGTTCATGGGGACTGCTGGAATTACTGTGCCATTGATTCAATTAAAGCAGGTTATAAGGCATTGGCGGTATGCTCAATGTTGTCCAAAGCTAAAGCCATTGTTTCAAGCAGTACCGGCTATCATTACTTGGGAACTTTAGAAGAGAAGAAATGCAGGTAAACATAGGGGTTCAGTGTCGACAAATAGGGTGATTTATGAGATAAAAATAGGACATTGCATCAACTGGCAAGAGTGAGGTATGCTTGGATGCCTAATATTCCATTGTTATGGCCATACATAATTCAATATTTTGAAGGATATAAACCTATATTGATCACTACAAGAGTAACATGGCAGCTTCCTTTTCATGGTTGGTACAAATGCAATACTGATGGAGCTTCAAAAGGAAATCCTAGTCCTAGCTCATTAGGATTTTATGTGAGGAATGATGAAGGCAATGTGGTGTATATAAGGGAAGTAGACCTGGGAGTGACAACTAATGTGGTGGCTGAAGCTAAGGCTATTCTTTAAGGATTGGAATACTGTGTGGAACATGATCTTCACCCTCTCATATTGGAGACTAACTCACTAGTGATGAACTGATAGAAGGGGAATAGGATCCTCCTTCGGTAATTTCAAATGATATGAAGAAAATTAGAGAGATGAAGGTCAACTTCAATGTGATCTTTCAACATGTGTTCAGAGAAAGAAACTCAATTGCGGATTTTATAGCTAACATTTGTTTTCTCTTTTGCAAGTACATATGAGTTACACTCATTCACTAAATTTCCTAGTGTAGGGAGGAGGTTGATTAATTTAGACAAGTCTTAAACTCCTAACCTTAGGGTTAGAATAGCCAAAAGAAGAGCCCCAGACTGATGGCTTCACTGGATTGGAATTTGCACATACCTGCTTGTGTCTTTTATGTCTCATTCTGCATGCTATTACATTACAGTGGTATTAGCATGGTCACATGCTCATTTTGGGGGTTCTTTGATAGTGTACAGGACCAATGTGATAAGCAGATATTGGACGGTGCAATTTATTCTACTACTGATATGGTCAAATGTTAGGGAAAAGGTTGAATCTGTTATGTGAAATTTATGGAGATTGTTGAATCATTTCTTAGTGGTTTTAGCATGTCATCATGCTCAATATGAGGATGGTTTAGCAATGTTTATAATGATTTCTACATTAAAGGTTCGGAAAGAGAAGATCTGAGCTTATAAGAACATAAAATCACCCCGCTCTGGTGTCGCCAGCTTAAAGCATGCCCTGGCCTAGCTTTTGCCTTGCAAAGACTGATTAAAGCTAGCCCCAGCATGGCTTTTGCCTTACAAAGCCTGCCTAAAGCCAGCCCCATCCTGGCTTTTGCCTTGCAAAGCCGGCCTAAAGCCAGCCCCAGCCTGGCTTTTGCCTTGAAAAGCCTGCTTAAAACCAGCCCCAGCCAGGCTTTTACCTTGAAAAGCCTGCTTAAAGCCATCCCCAACCTAGCTTTTGCCTTGAAAAGCCTGCCTAAAGCCAGCCTCAAGATAGGTGTAGCCATGCTTTTTACATAATAATATTGAGGATTGACCACATGATTTATATTTGGATAGACTTAGTACATTGCATATGGATATCATATTGTAGCAACACTAATGACTGGAAGACTATGCTGGCTTCAATTCTGTGGTGGAGATGTTTGGAATTCATTCTAGCCTATGGACTAGATACACTGGTGCCTGGTGAGATCTTGATAGGTGTTTCTTGGTATTTTCTAGTAGCAATTGGATTCACATACACTGACAGGAGAAGGAAGCATTCAGCGGAAAATATTGTAATAACTAGTTCATTAGACTTTAGCTTTCCTATCTTTTTAATAGCAAGTAGCATCATGCCACTTCTATTTTGGTTTGGACATATTGTAATCTTAGGACCCATTTTGGGATTTCATTTATGTATTAGACACTAGGCAGCCTGCCTAGTGGTATATTTTCTAAAAAAAAGCTTGTCACGTCCCGATCTCGGGGAGCACGATCGGTGCCCAACCGAGATACCCCGGTCGAGCAAGCCTGCACAATGCAATCTACCTATTTACATTTCATTAATTAGACAGTAAGAGACCATATGAATAGCACCAGTTCATTTCCATCAGTTACGTTATTAACAAGTCTTCAAAGTAGTGCACTAGACATTCGTAGTCGAAGTGATACATATGATACATTTACAACACTTTCAGTTTAACTTTCCCAAAATTAAATACAATCCATACTATGTTTATGGAGCCTCTAACAGAAATAAAAGAGTGTTATGATAGTACAGGCAACAAGGCCCCTGCTATACCCCAAAATATTATATACAAGGACAAGAGATATAGGTCCCGAAATTAAATGGAGCTCACCAAGTCAGCTGAGGAGAGGGTGTGCTGCTATCACGGATCAACACCACCTGCTATGGAACTACTTGCATCCATTAAAGATATAGCACCTCGACAAAAGAGATGTTAGTACATATGGAATAGTACTAGTATGTAAAACTAAGTATCCTCTCAATAGCATGAGTAACAGTAAGCGGAGAAGGAAATATGAAATTAATAAGAGACTCAAATAGTAACAAGGTGTCAGATTAGGGGAGAGGTAAATTTCAAGTAAGTTTCAATATTGTTAAGTTGGGAGACATTTAATACCGATACAGCACCGTATTTTTAGCACGGAGTCCGATCCCAGCCTGACCGGCTAAGTCATCTCACCCCGAGACATCCACTCACAATACCATCACATGCGCAGCATAGCATCCGATCTCAGCCCGAGCGGCTAAGCTGTCTCACCACAATACCGTATGGGTCGACATTACATTACATTTTTCTTCCAATAAATGTTATCCAATTTAAAGGGAAACATCTAAACACATCAATCTCATCTCATACAAAAGGAAACAACCTCATCACATTAATACGAGGTTTACCCTTCAATCACTCCTACACCGGCACGTGTAGTTTCAGGGTTAGGTTATTTAGACCTACCCTTCCCCTATAACTAAATAATACTCCCAAAATATTTATTATTTACAGGGTTTTACCACTCATTTCATAATCCTTTACACGCCCCTTTGTTCCATTGGCACCAATGGCCTCAAAATGTAATATCATTCTTAGCACGTTGGTCGTATTTCATATTTCATGCTTACAGTTTAACTTTAAAACATCATCACAGATGGTCAACAAAAAACATTTATATTCAAGACTTTAAGTCCACATGTGAGCAAATAAGAATGTTAAGCACATTGGGATTTCTTACACAATTTGGCATCATAGCTTTCATTTGAATCACGACCTGAAATTATAACATTTGGATATGCAAACCATACTTCGAACACATTTTCAAATAATAACATAACAAGAACATTTGGAATGCATATTGAACATATATATTCTGACACAAGGCTTATTCAGAGTAATCAATATATAATGAACAACTCGGGAGTTACAAAGACATCATGGGGTTCGATTCTAAAAGAGGAGTTTAGCCAACATACCTCTCCTTGAGCTTTCTTAAATTACTATAATATTCCAAAAATCTTAGACATTTAGATCTATTTATAAAAAGCACAAAATTGAACACAAATTAGGAAGGAGTTCATGGTTCTAGCTCATTTGAGTATTTATCAAATACAAGGTAGGCATTATGTTTTCTAGCTTCTCCTATGGTGGATTTCCCTCACCCCACAACCCAAGGTTTATCTATTCGGGCTCAACTACCTTCCCACGCTCATGATTCTACATGCATGTACAGATACACTCTCATACCCAAGAATTTCCTTGCCTTATTATCTATTTTTAGTTAAATTTTGAAATTGAAGGTTAGAGTGTAGAATCTTACCTCTAGGATGAAGACTTAGTGAGTTTACTTGTGAATTCTTAAAGCCTCGAGCAAGAACTGCTGAGCAATTAGTTAGGAACCCCTTCTTACTCTGGAGCATTTCCCCCCACTCTCAAAATATAAGATTTTTACCTTACAAATGGTCTTTAACAACTACATATCGAAATAGGGTCGGGTTAAAAAAATTAGAAAATGAGCATATGTGACCACATAAAGATTCTATGGTCTGGAAAATTGACCACACAATGGTCCTCCGGAATTAGGCATCTCTGCTTCACTCTGTGACAGTTCAGCGGTCTGCAGACCAATTCTACGGTTGCATAATGCGCGCAATACTCCCATCCAAAAATTTTTACATTGAATCTGCGATGGATTGTGTGGCCCGCGAAATGATTATGCGGCCGCATAATGGTCCTAAAATTAGCCCAAGTTTCTGTTTCATTCTGCGGCAGATTTGCGGTCTGCATATCAATTCTACGATCGTAGAATGGACCACATAAAATTTTATGGGGCCTTACAATTACTATCTTTTAATTCAATTACTTTTCATAACTTTAATGAATTTTCAATTTAACTATTATAGATATACCAGATACATAGAATTATTCTACTATATCAATATTTTCCCTCAACCCCCTCTCTCTTCTCCCTCAACTGACTTTCCTGTTTTCCTCTCTTTTAGCCCTCGGCAAGGCCACCGTCCAACTCCGTCGTCACCAGTCATCTTCTCCGATGAGCTCTATGGAGCCTAACCAAATAGCTACCTTCACTAAATCACTGCCCTCTTTACTGCAAATCACCCTTGAACCTCGTCATCACCAGCCATCAAATCCAAATATGAAATTACGAAGTTGTTATCAATCCATTATCGGCGGCGAAAACGATGGAGGAGGAAGATCGGAGGAGTCACTAGATCTGGATCTTACAGAGATACAGGAATCCATGGGTTCTTCTCCTTATTTGTATATCACATCTGAGTGTATTCGTCTGGCCGAAAACTCATTCTTCCACCACCTCTTTTTATGCCGAAAAGAAGCCTATTTCTCCTTCACTGCCTTTCATGCTAGAAAATTATTGTATAAATACAATATATTTTGTATTTCATGAGAGATCTAAAGTGTAGTTTGTATTTCCACTGGAGGTCCTCGGTATTTTATTATATTTTCTGTTTTTAAATATAGTATATTTTTTATTCTCGTTGGAGATTTGACCGGATTTGACTGTATTCTTCATTTTTAGTGTAAATACAATGGTATTTTATATTTTGTCGGAGATCTGACTGAGTATGGTTGTATTCTTTTTTTTCTAAATACAGTGTATTTTGCATTTTCGCCGAAGATTTGATTGGATTTGACTGTATTCTTCATTTCTTCATTTTTTAGTGTAAATCTATATATACTATATTAAAAGCACGAAGCCCTTAGTAAAATATCGTTCCTCTTTTTTACCCTTTAAAAATAGAGTTCATACTAGATAAAATAGTTATTTAATTATTTTCTAATATTTAGGACCTATAAATTCATTAAAATTTTTGTTATTAAATCTTTCTTTATTTACACTAGGTACCTAAAATTTATTAAAATATTACCTTAAATAAATGCTTAAAAAGTCAATTATTTGGAACAGTAATTCAAAATTTATAGAGTTTGTTTCATTTGTACATGAACTTTGGAAAATGAAAACCTTATGGTAATCAAATTGTATTTATCATGAACAAAATAACTTTTTAATATGAGTGAGTAATTTTTTAAGAACAATTTTAATCCATTTAATATTTGCAACAAATTAAATTGTGAAATCCTAATGGTATTCAAATTGTATTTATGGTGAACAAAGACATTTTTTAATATCGGTGAGTAATTTTTGAAGAACAATTTTACTTCATTTAATATTTGAAACAAATTAATTTAATTTAATTTATATGTGATAAATAATGTGAGACCAAAATATAAAAGAAAATAATGTTCCACTTTTTTATTAATTTTGTCTTCTTCAATCAATCTAGAATATTATAAAAGCCCGAAACTTCAAAGTAAATTGATTGGATTTTTTATCATTTAAAAAGAAATTTATATTATACAAAATTATCATTTAATTAATATTTTCTAATATTTGTGGTATTGAAATTAACTAAAGTTTGACTATTAATTTTTTTCTTATTTGAACTATATAGGAATTCTTAATTTTTTGGGAATGACATTCAAGTAAGATTACTTATTAGGAATTATTATTTCACCCAGAATAATAATAATTCAAGTGATATTAGAAGTGTTCCACTTCAATATACCAAGTATTATACTCAGAAGCTCACAACTATTTTTAGATTGCTAAAATTAAAAATATTTAAGGTTGGTAATGTTAAAATGTTAGCTATTTCAAGCTTTTTGAAAATAAAATATTAATAAAATATCTTTCAAAAGTGTTGTCATTGAATTTTGTAGTTTCTCATAGTGTCAATATGTGGCTGCTGGTATTACCTATCAATATTGAGCTAAAGGAAGTAACAATGTTTATTAGCATATAGAAACTCTTTATCATGATAATAACCGAATTTACGTAGAAGAATGGTGTGAGAACCTAAATCAATCCCTAATAAATGTTCAAATACTAAGGTATTTGTAAAACAGAGATATTCTTCTATTGAGTTAGATAATGTGATTAACATTCATCATTGTTTTTCAGGAATTTGGAGTTTTTATAATTTTTATTTAATAATTCAGACATTTGTCAATAATATGTATGTAATTTTTATAAAACGTACATTAAGGCTAGTACATTCAAATACGTTCAATCTTGCGACATCAAACAAGAATGGATACAACCGAATAGTGTACTCAAATACACGCAAAAAAATAAATAACAGTTGAACTGTGTATTCAAATACACTCAAATACAAAAAATTATCCAAAACTAACTACAAAATATAAATACATAATGGATTAAAAGATAGTCATTTTATATATATATATATATATATATATATATATATATATATATATATATGTGTGTGCGTGTGTGTGTGTGTG